>JAWQRP010004581.1:0-11692 GCA_033557875.1 Quadriops clusia | reverse complement strand
CACTGATTACGTTTTTACTATGCACATAAAGGGTATGTAAATTTTACAACAATTGTTTACATATCCTCTGATTCTTTAAACTTGCAAAGGAGAAACGTGAACTGAAACGTTCAGTGCAGGCTGGGAAGGCAGATCATAGACACATTTGACTGACAGTAGTGAAATTATCCAGGCTTCTTGCTGTGATTTAAGTAAGGTCTTTGATACGGTATCTCACAAAATACTACTTAACAAGCTGGAATATTATGGTGTCAGAGGTCTGCCGCTGAAGTTAATGGAATCTTATTTGAATAATAGACGACAAAGAGTCCTCAAGGGTCGGGAACATTCGGAATGGGAGCTGGTGTCGAGTGGTGTGCCGCAGGGATCCATTTTGGGGCCATTGCTTTTTTTGATGTATGTCGATGACGTGACGGTAAGCGTGCATGCTGACGCAATGTGCCTCTACGACGACGATGTCACATTTCTTAATAATGCCACAAATTTACACTGTATAAATAACAAAATGACTGGAACACTACATGAAGCACAACTATGGTTCAAATCTAACAATCTTGTCCTGAATGAGAACAAGACTCAAACCCTTACCTTCATGGTAACAGGAGGAGGCGAGCAAGCACCATTAAAATTCCTAGGACTCTGGTTTCAATCAGATCTCAAGTGGCACACTCACATAAATATGTTATGCAAAAAAACTCTGCAGTGCTACATTTGTCGTCAGAAGACTCATTCAAGAATCAACAACTGAGGCCGCCATTATGGCATATTATGCACATTTTCAGAGCCATCATCTTTATGGCCTGCTGGTGTGGGGAGCTTCTCCTGGTGTAACGGACATACTCCTGATGCAGAAAAGAGCAATCCGAATCATCTGTGGTGCGGGATTGAGAGATGGATGTCGACCTCTATTTAAAAGAATCAGAATACTTACCATAATCGATCTTTACATACTTAACTGCCTCGTGTACGTGCATACAAACAACAATAAGTTTGTAAAAAATAGAGAATACCACACTTACAACACAAGGCACAGGGATGCGATCTCCACGGAATTCCATCGCATTCAGAGGACACAGCAGTTTTCTATTGGGGCTGCAAGCTCTACAACTGGCTGCCTGCACCTGTAAAAGAACTGAACACCTCTGCCTTCCGCAGAGTGTTGATGGGGGCTCTGATGGAACACCCCATGTATAGGCTGGATGAGTGTGACCCAGACTCTTTGTGTCGGATGGGACTGTGCTGAGGGATGTGTCGATCATGATGTGTTTCAACATTAGTATTTTGCGCTTTTGTATTTTCTTTTTTTTTTGACGTTGTTATGGTTATTTTTACCTACTTCTGAATAAAGTTATTATTATAGTTTGCTCAATAGGAAGCTACAAATTAGGGTTTGGAAAAGAAAAATCAAAAATAGATACCAGCCAGTCTAGGCCATGGAAAAACATAGTATGAATATAAAATGCATCTGCTCTTCTTAGGTTACAAACAAAAAGTTTCATAAATTAAACAGGAGGAAAATATTGGAGGGCTTGCAAAATAGGCAATCACATTTTAGTTCATTCTATAAATAATCTGATCACATTAACGATGGTTTTAAGAATTGTCAGTCTGTCAAGTAGCCCTGACTTGCCACCAACAACCTGTCTATAAGCAGAAAGGTATTGAAATACCTATGTTAAAAAAATAATAAACAGACTTAATCCCCTAACAAATAGAAAGTAGAAAAAACAATGCAATGTGAAGAAGTGGTCGAAAGCATCGTCTGCAAAGACTCTGACTTAAACGAGAACGAAATGAAGATCTTCGAGTTGGGTGAAGGTAAAGTCTTGCTCGTCAAGCAGAAAGGAGAGATTTCCGCTCTCGGCCCGAAATGCACCCACTCTGGGGCCCCCCTTGAGAATAGTGCCTTGGGCGACGGTCGAATCCGCTGCCAGTGGCACGGGGCTTGCTTCAATATCAAAACCGGAGACATTGAGGACTTTCCCGGGTTGGACTCCTTGCCTTGCCACAAAGTCACAATCGACAATGGGGACGTCAAAGTTCAGGCAAAGAAGTCGGAACTAGCCTCAGACATTCGACGTAAACCGATGGCCACAAACGATGGCTCCACTTGCGAAAGAATCGTTGTGATCGGTGGTGGGCCCGCTGCGCAAACTTGTGTGGAAACGCTGCGACAAGAAGGGTTCAAAGGACAGCTCACAATGGTGGCTAAGGAAAACGCTTTACCTTACGTTCGGGTAAAAATCAGTAAAGCTTTGAATTCAAAAATTGGTACTTTAGAACTGAGGAATGAAGCTTTTTTTAAAGAATACCAGATTGACGTGCTGAAAAACCAGACAGCTACAAGTGTCGACACTAAAGAGGAAACGGTGAAGCTTTGCACTGGGGAAACGTTAGGTTACAATAAACTTTTCATAGCAACAGGATCGATGGCGAATCGAATTGATGTTTGCGGAAAAGATTTGAATAATATTTTTACGATTAGGACTGCCGAAGACGGTGAAACTATAAACGCACTCTTAAGTTGCGACCAGGATTTAGTTGTTTTAGGGTCGAGCTTTATCGCCATGGAGGCAACTACTTTTTGCGTCGAGAGAGTGCAAAGTGTTACTATTGTCGGAATAGATTCGGTGCCTTTCAAGAATGTGCTAGGCGAAGAGATCGGTTCTGCTATTAAGAAAATGTTTGAAGATAAGGGGGTTCAGTTCAAGATGGATTCGACTATTGTTAGCTGTAACGATGATGGGAAAGTGAGTTTGTTCTTTCTTATTTTTAGATATACATAAACCTAACTTTCATTGGCCAAAGTTTATCCACATATAATTCATTTAAAAACTAAACATTTTATCCGTTACTTTTTTGGTTAACATTTTCCTCCATTATCAATATGTTTTTGAGTGAATGCTTTCCAGGGTATGAGGATATAAAAAAGTTGTACAAACATGACAATAAAACTTTCGTTTTAAGGGCAACATTAAATCCGTCTCGTTGGCTGACGGGACCGAATTACCAGCAAATATCTGCATAATGGGAACAGGCTGCAAATTCTACACCGATTTCCTGAAAGACTCGGGAATATCCCTTCGCCCCAATGGGGCCGTTGAAGTCAATGAATTTTTGCAATCAAACATCTCCAACGTTTATGTCGGAGGTGACATCGCCTATGCTCCTATCTGGTCCCGCAATAACGAGAAAGGAACCATAGCCCACTACCAATTGGCTCATTATCACGGGCACATCGCCGCCAAGAATATGTTGGACAAAAACGTGCCTTTGAAAACCGTTCCGTTCTTTTGGACCTCGCTCTTTGGGAAAAGTTTTAGATATGCGGGATACGGCAACTTTGACGATATCATTCTTCATGGAGACGTCAACGAGTTTAAGTTCGTTGCGTTTTACTTGCAAGGTGATGAAGTCGTCGCGACCTGTTCCTGCGGGATGGATCCCGTCGTTTCGCAATATGCCGAACGACTAGCCCAAGGTATGAAATTGAACCGAGCTGATTTAATAAAAGGAGACGAATTGGCTTGGACTCGTGTTTCATAAGTTTAAGCTAGATTCTGTTTAATGTTAACACTTTATAAAAGCAAATAAATTGATATTAATTTTACACAAAGGAAATTTAGGGTTGGGGTGAATTACGAATTTACGAAATCTATTTTAATATTCACATATTTTATTAAAACGCGTCATAACAATTTCAACAATATTTACAGAAAAATAAAAATTAAAATAAAATTATACTAAGTATATACAGTACTCACATTTGCCCTTTCTTCCGCATTTGAGTAAAGAGGGAGAACGAACCTGTTCCAGTATTTACAGGTTTACCAACGAAGAGACAACTTGATGGATTTTGAAGATGATCCCTTTTGCCTAGAAATAATAATTTACAAATTAAAAACTCTCAAATTTTATTAAATCTTATGGGTGTTCCTTTGTGAGAAAATAGCAATTCAGTATAGGCGACCGTGTTTACTTCTCTGTATAATTGGTTGCCTATACTGATAAGATATCTCAAACAATTTGATATATTCTTTAATTAGATATAGCCTTTAATTTTTACCTTTAACAATGGCGTCCTTCATAAAAGTCATCGCTGACTCGAACGAAATTTGCTGCATAGGTGAAGCGCTGGATTCCATCCCCTTGCGGTTCAGGGGTTCGTAAATTCCGCTAAAAGTCATGTAATCGGCGATTAAAGATAAATGCCTCGGATCGACAATAATCCCGTACACTTTGAAGACATCTTGTACTTCCCTCACTATTGCCTTGGTTGCTGCTTCGATGCCGTAAGTCTCGGCAATTTTATGAATGTCATTGGTATATAATTTATTTAAGTCCAGAATATCTGCGTACTTGTACATAATGCCAATATTTATTCCTTCGGTTCGGAGGTAGAGCTCGTCCGCTTTCGAGTAAGTGATGGCTCTCTTAATTTGTGGCACTTCCCATATGATGAATTTCGCCGCCAATTCCCGCATGATCGAGTTCATGTCAAGGCGTTTCATATAAATAGTAACCTAACATAAAAAAAGTTAATATAAGTAAATGACGGATAGAAAATTAGCATTAGAAATATGTCTTAAATTAGAATGAAAACTTTATATGAAAGAAACTTACAGCAAACGTAAATTCAGACCACAGATGATGTTCCCTATCGTAATTGTATTTCCTAATGAAGCTCTGCGAGTTTACAACATCGTTATTTGTAACAGAGAATTTCTCATCATCTTCATTTTCCTCCTCCATATTTTCTCTTTTAGGTTTATAGGTTCTCTCTTCGTCATCGGACACTTCCATCTCCTCTTCATCTTGAGGTTCTTGGTCTTCGTTAGTTTCATTACGTTTAGCTGTTTGTTTGGCATCATCTTCATCGATTTCCGATTCAGAATCACTATCTGGGTTGTCCCCGACTCTCGTTTCATCTACTTTATCATCAATATCTTCGTCTTCTCCATCCGCGTCTCTTTTTCTTTTGTTTACATTTCCCTTGTCTTCAATTATTTTTGCACTAAAAATAGCAATCAAATATTAATTTGTGTATTAACATAACAAATCATTAATTTGAAAAGAAATTGAATTACTATTGTTATTAACTTGAGTACTTACGTTTTAAGTTTACAAGCTTTTCGAACAGCATTTTCGAGTAGCTTAGACATATTAGCCTGAACCTTCTTCAAAATGTATTTAGGCTTCACACAAAACTTGTAATCGTAGCAGTCGGAAGGTAAGAAGTGAAAGGTTAAAGTGTACACTTGCTCCATTGTCTCATAAACATCCTCGATCTCCACATCGACTGTCTCCAGGATATCCGACAAGTCGACCCGTGTGAAAGACTTCCGCAACTTCTCTGCCTTTTTCTTGAGATTAGGGACATCTAAGAACGGAATCTCCATGTTGGGTGTTTTAATGTTCTTGGAGGCCATCATGAGAATTTCTCTCAACCGAGGAATACCCAGTGTTACGTTCATGTCTCCTCTTCCGGCAAAATGGAAAGTGTTCAACGTCATCTGAGTCGAAGGTTCACCAATAGATTGTGCTGCTAACAGCCCAACGGGTTCCCCAGGAGCAGCCAGTGATTGCATGGCTTTCAATTTAAACATTTTCTCGAATTCTTTCTTATCCTTCTTTTTTGTAAAATCACATTTATCTATAATTCTGTGCAGTCTTTCGTTTATTGCACCAAAATAAACATCTGGTTGGAATTTAGCACTTACGGGATCTGGACACTTACTGCACACATCCTCGTACAATCGTTTTTCCTCCTCCTTCAAATGCTCCCATCCTTCCATCAGTTTTTTGGTTTTCCGAACTCGCCCCGTCTTTTTATTCAATTTGTCGTTCTTCCTGGCATCAAATTTCTCAGCCATCACTTGCGTGAACGCCATGAAGGGGCTCATGCGTATTTTCTTCACAGTGTCACCGTATGTTTTGATCCAGTCTTGGACTTTAGATTCATGATCATGTACTTTCTCAAAGTCCTCAGACTGAGACAGTTGTTTCACGGTTTTCTTGTCAAGGATAGCGTGGACGTTCTCGGTGAGGAACGGAATTTGTTTTTCATTCAAAAATTGGGTCTTTAGGATGTCCATGCCGTCCTCGCCATATTGGAATTGAATCACACTTCCATCGCTGTTACGGACTGTCATGTCGTACCCGACTTTCAGGCCCTCTAAGTGCTTTACGAGGCATCTTTGGAGGTATCCAGAACGACTTGTTTTCACTGCCGTATCTATGAGTCCCTGAAATAAGTAGATAAGTTTTCGTGTAAAGAAGATGTCACTACATCCTTATTATTTATGTATTTTGTAAATGTTTCTTTTGTATAGAAGTGTTTGAGCAATAACTACAATAAAAACTTACTGACTTAGAATACAGATCTGTGCTTAGAATTTACTTTTGCTGTACATGTGCAACGAATGGTTAAATGTGACGTGTATTAGAAATACATGGACATCAAACTTTCTGTTTTCATTAAAATAATTAAGATTTTTTTGTTAACAATTAAGTAGATCAGGATAAAAATGAACCGTATATATAGAATTAATCATAATAAGGTTAAAAAGCTCTGTAAGTTATTGATATTTTTCTGTACGATCAATAGCAACGCAGCTATGTTGCTGTAAAAAATGGGTAAAATTAAATTTTAATCGCTGACAAGGAGAAACTAAAAATTTAGCAAAAAATATTAAATTTACCAATTTATCACGGTAACGTAGCATCCTAAACAACATATAAAAAATTCAGAACTATTCGCCCTTTTGCCAGGCTACCCACTCATTTTCGACCTCTCTAGACTGGACTATAAACCTAGTACCTAATATTTTTACTTTAATTACATAAAATCAAGTAGTAAAATGATTTTACCTGGTTTTATAAATTGTTTAAATTATCTGTTAGCAATTTTTTTTTCTAACTTATTCGTATTGACTGGACTATAAATCTAGTAGGGTAGAGTGGGTACAATTGTGACAATCGTAATATTAACCGTACCCACTATACCCTACCTAACATTTTATTTTAATTACATAAAATCAAGTAGTAAATAGTATATTACTGAACAAGCGTGTAATGATAGCTATTAATAGCGAGTAGTTTTTGCGACACAAAGGTTTCGTGACACAATCTGTCACCCATTTGACAGCGCGCTGAACTTTATGTTTTATGTTGACTGTTCCAGTCGAGTGCGCCGGCTAAATTTTACTGACGTAATAAACTGTCTTGCAATTTAATTGGTCGAGAACTGTCGCGTAATGGACTTTGTGCAATTTGATTGGTCGAGAACTTTACCGCACACTATCGAGTAATGGAATTTGTGCGATTTGAATGGTCGAATACTGTGCGGTAAAGACTTTACAGCACACTGCGTCACAAAGTACTGTATTACTTATCTATATACAACCAAGTAATGTCTATATTACCGATTAGTCGTAGACAAATGATTTTACCTGGTTTTATAAACTGTTTAAATTATCTGTTAGCAAATTTTCTTTTCTAACTTATTCCTATGAGCACAAGTCATCTTTTTTTAATTGTCAGTCCAGTAACCTGGTGACAGACAATCGAACAAACTGTTCAACAATATATAAAAGAAATGTCAAATTATTGTTGAAGTACAGAAGAGTCTCAAATGCAGAAATTTAAAAAGAATTGCCTCTTATTATAAGTAAGTATGCAATTAAAGGTATTATCGCATATCTGAGTTATTTGAGACGTTAGTATTTATTCAAACATGAAAACTGAAATAGATATGAATGGATCGGTTTCAAAATCTTATGATTGCTATTGTTAAATAAGTACATATGCACTTAAGATTTATAATAAGCTGAAAAAGCATGCACTCGCTATATATCATACAATGTTATGTATTGTTATGACAAAGGTGACGACTATTATTTATATTTTTGATACATTATATTTATTATATCCTAAATTTGATTAGATTTTAATATACATATGTGGATTCAGTATTTACCTCTCGTCCCGCCATGCAATGGTAAAAGAATTCTTGGTTTTTAATCCCAGTCATAAATCGTCCATCGATATAACCACCAGCCCGGGGCGAAAACTCAAATTCCGGAAAACTGGGTAACGCTTTACCGGAAATCATAATAGGGGGCCTTTTCCCTTCCAATTCGATTTGCCCTAATAGACTAGAAATTTGCATAGTGTTCACCGTGGAACCTTTCGCACCAGATACAACCATTAACTGTAGGTTATTCATTGGGAACTTTGAAACTAATCCTGCTGGTATACAGGCTCTAAAATAAAACAAAAACAATTAGTAAGAATCTATAAATAAAAAAAAAACTATTAAACAACATATAAAGAAGTACGTACTTGTTAATGTCGTTTGTAAATGAATCCAAAGCTGACTTGTACGCCCTATCTATTATTGCCCTAAAATTTGGATTGGCCGCACAGTTTTCTTGTATCTTGTCAACAATTTCCTCAAGGTTAGAATCAGCAGGTAGATTGACAGCTTGGGTAACCGCCTGGATTCCAACTTTTCGGCACTTTTTGATGACTTTTTTCCGGTTCTTGTTAGCTATTTTTGTAACTAGGATGTCGAGGGCCCCTAATGTGAAGCCTCGGCGTTGCAAATAGTACGTAAACAGTTTTGCAAAGGAACTAAGAAGCTGAATGGCACAATTGCCACCATATAGCTCGTACATGCAATGGACGAGACCGTAAGCTGTTGCTCCGATGTGAGTTTTATCTAAAACGCCCGCTAATAATTCACCGTTTCGGATGATGACTTCTCCCTCGGTCATGCAGTTGTCGTACTTGAAAGAGGTGCCCCCGGCTTTCCAAGGGCGAGGATCTTCTGATATCCAGGCTTTAGCAGGAATTTTTGTTGAGGCTGTCAAGTTGATCCGTTGTTTACCTTCTGGGATGATATTTATAATGATCGTTGAGAGTACTTGTTTGCCGGACCAGAGGCATTGGGGCTTTAATATGGCCGGTGGGAGAAGCTTAATATGAATCGCCTTGTAGCTCAAAGCTTGGTATACTAATTGTTGATAGTCAGATCTGAAATTTGTTTTAATATATAATTACACTTGCGATGTAAATGTATGTAAATTTTAATCCGTATATTGGAATGAAATAACCTTTATTTTATATGAATGGCTTTATGTACTTACTTGTTGAAGAATTTTCCTCGTAATGATAAAGCGACACCAGAAATTACATGATCTTGAATGAGGCCACTTAAAGGCGTTCCATCTTTTGGAACAAGATATTGGTTTTCCACATTAACTAAAAAAATTAACATTAATAAGCACACTAAACATTAGATGTTAGAAAATTTCATTAAGAATAGTAGTAGAATGTTATTTTATTTTCTGTATAATTAACATGTACAGCAGAGTTCACTGTAGTGACTAAAATGACATATTTACCTATATTATAAGCTTCACTTCTAGCCACCTCATTCTGTGGAAAATGCGCATTCATCTCATCCCCGTCGAAATCAGCATTATAAGCCTTGCAATTTGCATAATGCAACCGTAGCGTTTTCTCCCCCTTCAAAATCCTAACCTTATGAGCCATTATACTTGGTTTATGCAAAGTTGGTTGCCGATTTAATAACATAACGTCTCCAGTTTGTAAGTGCCGATACACAATCTTCTGTCCCGCAAAAGTCTGGAACGTCCCCCCAGGTGTCAGCAGACCTTTCATTATACTCTCCCGTTGCTCAACATTTTTTGACAACCTGATTATCCTCCCGTCCTCGTATTCAATCGTGTTAGCACCAGGGTAACCGTCCGGGCCGTTCATAACCCACTTGCGCACTTCTTCGACATTCCATGTTGTCACGGGAACTGGGTAGGTTAAGGTCTTAGCGAAAATTTCCGGAATTCCGATTTCATTGATGTTTAAGTTCGGATCAGGGGCGATAACGGAGCGAGCTGCGTAATCCACCCGTTTACCCATAACATGCTGCCGGATTAACCCATGCTTTTTCTCAATTAACTCTTTGATACCGCCAGAGAATTCAGAATTCTTCTGCCCGGAATGTTCGACAATGGAGTTCACGTCCCTCTGTAATTGCTCCCAACTGTTATTCATTTTTTCCGCTGCAGAGTCCCCAGGAATATAATTGTGTAAATCCCGGGCATTCGCACTTAAAGTTTTCGTATCCCCATTTAATTGCATGACTTTGATGGCGATCCGCAAAATATTCGCATTTTGCAGGATTATCTTGTAGAGTTTTGTCGTCGAATGTTCCGAGACTGTATCTTTTATGAAATTAACAGGTCGTGTGTTCGGGGGCGGCACCATTATTTTCTTGGTGAAGAAGAATGAATCCGTAGGGTGTTCTGTTTCAAGCTGAGTCAAAACGGGGAAAATAAGACGCATCATCTCATTTTCCTTAACCCAGAGTTCCCGTAAATAGTTTAAAGCCTGATTTGGGGCAATAAAATGTTTGATTTTCCTCTTTATGTTGTTCTCGATTATAGTCTGCTCGAGGATTAACTTCTTGCTCAGGGTCGTTATGCTCGCCATCGGGACTTTGCAATACAGGCATACTTTAACCGATTTGTATTTGAAGAGCCTGTCTAAGAATTGATTGTGCAGCGTTTCAGTGGTTTTCGTTCTTGGCACTTCTTGGGAATCATCTGCAACTAAGTCCTCATATTCCTTGATTCGCAACAATAAATCGTCAAACTCTTTCCTCTTTCGGTTTTCTTTGGAATCAAAATCTTCACAAAGCATTTCGGATTCGAGAGCTTCAGCGACGTAGCCATGGCTAAGCAGCTTCATTTGGAGCACGAACTTGTGTTTTATGTAGCCAGGGTATTGCAACGTGAAGCAGTTCAAGCAGGAGTGCTTCAACAGCATGTAGAGGTGCTTGTGGAAAAGCGGGTTGTACAGGGGTAGAGGGATGTCGATGTAGCTGTAGTGCCCCGGACAATCCTGAAAGGTTTTGTGGCACGATCCGCAGGATTCTAGGTTGTCCCTTAGGGGTCCCAAGTGACGGTCATACAGGCCTCCATCCTTAGGGTGGCCGAGGGCGTCGAAGGAGATGTCTGTGATGATTTTTAGGACGCATAGCTTCTCTATTTGCTCTTCCGTGAAGAGCAGGAATTGTGTGCCTGTGGTCAGGACCTCCTTCGGGAGCATAAGTTGCCTGTTGCGCTTGGTCATTGTGCTGGAATGAAGTGTTATTAGTTCATACTAAAGTGAATGCTTGAAAAGTGAAATAAAACAATTGAGTATTCTTGTAACTTATTATTGCAACAAATTTTATTAGTATAGACAGACTGCTTTTGTTTAAAGTAAAAATCTTCTCTCTTACTGAAATTCTGCACAAAATTTCACGTATTTAGTTTACTGCTATGTAATTTTATTTTTTTTTGCAGCTCAATGAAATGGTAATTAGTGTATGATGTAGAAAGATTCTGGCATCAAATAATAAAAACAAAATAAATTGGGAGAGAAGCTGACAACCTTTCCATGTTCATTAGGTATGTAATTATGAGCTTCTATATTGTTCTTGTTTTAATTTTGGTAGGTGTGCGCTCGTCGGGAACAAAAATTTCGGGATAAAATCGGTATATACAGGGTGGGCCACCTAAGACGTTCACCTTGAATAACTTTGTTATTAATAAAGTTAGAACAATAAAAATTTCAAGGATTTACTCAGCGCATGAAGGACCCCAAAAAATCCTAGTAAAATTTT
>JAWQRP010004580.1:0-11693 GCA_033557875.1 Quadriops clusia | reverse complement strand
AACACAAGAAGCTTTTATTTCAAATAAATGCAGCCGAGCAGATGTTTATATAAATCGAGGTCAAATCTGGTTCCACGAACTGCGGAGACAAAACATTCAAAACATACACATTTTCGGCATTCGAATGTGATTGGCTAGGGGGATGGCCTTCAGTCGTCTCCCGCCGCATTTCTGTGTTTATACGAATATTTAGTTGTGATTGCCTTCAACTTATGTAACCGGTCCTGGAATGTATTAAGCGAACTATCTGTTATCTGTGCTACATGGAATGAAAAGTCCCGGGCCTCACACTGAAATATTGCCACTAATATCAAATGGTGTATGTCATCTTCGAGAACCATCCTTTAGAAGCCTTCAGTACAAATTTCATAATATTTCATTCGTTAATACTTGAATAACCAACGATTGTGTCAGACAAGTTGTGGTTTTTATAAACAATGGCAAAAAACAAGTTTGACGTTTTGATAAAACTTTGTTTTTTGATGGGAAAAATACCACCCAGGCAAAGGAATAGTTATTTCACATCCGCACCATCGATTACAATTGTGAAACGCTGGTTTGCGGGCTACAAATGTGGCCGTACCATCACTGAAGATATTGAGCGCAGTGGACGTCTCTCCGAGGACATTACACAGGAAAACATTTAAAAAAATCCAATTAATCTTTTGCAATATCGGAAATCGAAGTTACGTGAGATAGTAGAGGCCATAGGCATATTCATCGAACATGAAAACAATATTTTGCACGAATATTTAGGTATGAAGAAGCTAACCGCGAGATGAGTGCCGCGTTTCCTCACTTCAGATCAGAAGCAGAAACGTGTAGACGGCTCTGAGGGCAGTTTAGACTTGTTCCGGCCTAATCGACATTACTTGTTGCGTCGATTTGTGATTATGGAAGTAACTCGCCGGAGTCCAATCAGTTCTCTGCAGAGTGGTTAAAGCGAGTGGCAACCGCCCGAAACATCCAAAAATTAAGTCAAGTAAAGGGAATGAAATTCACGACGAATACTGAGATCATCGGAAAAACGGAGGCCTATTTTGCAGGCCTCGACAAAGCATTTTTTTGACAGGGCACCAAAATGTTGGAGGACCGTTGATTTAAATGTATTACTCTAGATAGAGAGTATACCGAAGAATAAAAACAGTTTTTGGTAAAAAAGAATTAATTTATCCTTGTCAGGCCCGGGACTTTTCATTCCATGTAGTATTTTATTTCTTAAATAAGAAGAAACAATCCAAATTTTTCATCGGGCTGCATCTTGAAAATTGCGGCTGATGAGGATAAAAGTACAGGGTTTTCGATTACGAGCTATCATTTTACATAAACTGAAAAAGGAATCTGAAAACCCGATTATATTATTATTTAAATACTAGTAGACGTACCCGTTCTTCGAACATGTTAGAAGTGCATAAACTTTTTGATAGACGTGATTGTGACTAATGGATGGAGAGTGTGGAAAAGAGATGAAGACGTAGTTATTAAGAAAAGAATATGTGTGTCAGTTCTTTAAGTATATTACATCTTCTGTTTTCTCCTCTTAACTATCTCATCACTTCTTTTCCGTCCCATCCCGTCCCTTTACGCAGCGTCCTTTCTCTGCCCGGCCCTTCCTATGCTTTTCCTTCTGTTCCCGTTCCGTCTCTTCTCGTTCCCTCCCTTTTCTACAGACATGACATCTTTTTAAGCGTAAGTCGTTTATAAATACTTTCATAATATACATTTGCTGGGGATGCATTAGTACATAGTGAATGTGCCCATTCCCTCGTAAAAGTGTCCACTTGACATTTAACCTTAATTTCTACACTTGTCAGACAACGTCAACTTGATGTTAACATAGAAATTATAACCTTGACAGAAATGGAAATGCAAACTCAATAAAGTATTGATTTTTTTAATGTAAACTCAAAATCACACTCTTCCATGGAAACCGATTTCCAAAAATTTGTCAAATTTGAGAAATCTACTCCACCCGCTTGGACAATCTACCCAATAAATTACAATCAAATTAACACACACAAACTTTAAAAAATCTTTGACACACATGGAATCACACTTACCTATAGAACCGACCACTCAATTAAGTAAATTCTAAATAATACAAATCTAAATAAAAAACTGAATAAAGCAGGTGTATACGAAATCAAGTGCCCAGAGTGCGATGCTTTCTATATAGGGGAAACGGGAAGAAATCTAGGAACCAGACTGGCAGAACACATAAAGGACAAAACCTATTCAGAAATAGGGAAACACACCCTAATGACCGGACACAAGATTAATATTGAAAATATTAAACTAATAATTGAGGAAAATAAAATAAATAGGAGGAAGCCGTTGGAGGCCCGTGAAATATATAACAGGATGCGAGAAGGTAACCCTGGTTGCCTAAACAGATAGTGCGAGTTGAAATTCATCCCATTCTTCAGGATTTTACAGTATTGGGCTTCTCTTAATACTTTCTCTTTACACATAGGATGGATTGGGTGATGTTGTATGATAATGGCAATTTATGGAACACCATATAATAAAGGCATTTAACCAGGGAATATAATGAGGTACGCCTATGGAGAGAGTTCCGCAGACCACACGCATGATCAAGACCGTTGATCAAGACTAAATCATTTATAGCCATACACGTGAAAACGACATATTAGCTTTGTTCCATCCCCTACGTCAGACTAGTTCACGTACTAGTCAGACGATCAGGAGTTCTTAAACAAATTGCGCAGTACATAAATATTTATAAACTGTGCATACTGTTGATGAACTTCTGATCTTCTGACTAGTACGTGAACTAGTCGGACGTAGGGGATGTAACAAAGCTATTGTATAAATTTTGCTTTGTAAATTAAAATAATTTTAATGTGTTACTTACCCGAATCTGTTCCGTTGGAGGGCGTCTCGCTTTGTTATTTGCATTTGTGATTTGACCAAGGTAAATGTTTCATGTATATGTAAAGTTGGGTGAGGATATGTTAACTGTTGTGGATTGGGATAACCACTTTCATGATTCAGTTTTTGTAACATACATCTTAATTGTTTTTCCATGTAGCGCCCGTCGAAAGCCGGAGGCCGGCCGAAACCGGTAACGTTGAATAAACTTACCAAAAAGAGCAAGACTACTTATTTCTACACCTTCATATAATATATACATCTTGCTGGGATTCACCTTATACATATATATTCTGCTCCAAAAACTGACTTCTTGACCGAGTATATTGAAAAGCGCTAAAACAAACCTCCTCGCAAAGTTTCAGTCAAAGCGGTTGAGTCAGTTTTAAGATATTGTGATGATATTTTTGATTGTTTATATTATTATTATTGTTGAGGTGGTTCCTAGTTGGCCTTTTCGACCTATTGGTCCTTTGTGCCCTCCTTATCCCGCTCTAGAGGAGTTCTGTGTCTTTTACAAAGTCCAGGAGTTGCTTGTAGGGCGTGTTCTTGATCACCTCTGGTTCCACCTTTGTCGATCCCAGGGTCCTGAGTCTGCTGGCAGTGAAAGCCTCGCAGTAACATCAAATGTGCAAGGAGATTTCTTCATCCTCTCCGCACTCCCTACACATTGGGTCTTCTTCGACTCCCATTGTGTGTTTGTGCTTTTTGAGCTGACAGTGACCTGTTAGCAGACCTGTCAGTGTACAGACCTCTCCTTTACGAGGTCTAGGAGGGTTTTAGTCTTCTCCTTGGAGGGTTCCTCTAGCAGGGCTTTTGCTTGCCTGTGCCTATTGTGATGATAAATAATAGATATAAATAAACCGCAAGAAATAATTTCCACTCCAAACTGGAGTAGGACAACTACAGAAGGTCTTCGAAATCTCTCATCGCATTATGCCAAGTTAGTCTTAAAAATTCAACCTTGCCAAAAGTAAGACAATGCAGAAAGAACATACATCCACAGTTTGCACTACCAGTGTAGAGAGAAATACAGAAGAATAATCTGTGTGATGTCACACGTTTTCTTGCTTCTAACTGTTCAAAGAATAAAGATATATTAATAAAAATGCTTGTTCATTGCGAATCTGGTTAAAAAAGTAACGTCTAATATATAATAACTTAGTTAGTTAATTTAATAGCGCCATAGGTCGCGCGGGACACAGATGTGGCATTATCAAAATAAGGTATCTATTTTCAACTTTTGGCCACCAATGATTTGCATCACGTACGTATATCATTTTTGGGGATTGAGCAAATTTTTGTCTTTTTAGAATGTGGTTGGTGGTGATGGCGTTTCAATTAATTTTGTATTTAATTTGCGAGTGTATTGCATTATCTAGGTAATTAGCTCATTTTCTGTTATCTAGTATAAAATTATATTTTTTTAGACTGTTGAAGATGTTCTGGATTTTGAGCGAAAGCTTGCCTTTTGATTAAAAGCAATAAATGAAACACACTAATATCTGTGATTCCCTGCGTAAGTCACTGTCAGAATAATGAACTCTGTCTCCGAGATGCCCACAGTTCTTGCTCATGGCTTTAGCTTATAAACACAACTTAACCTGCAATTAAATTTGAGGTATATTGTAAAATATGAGTGGAACAATGATGGTGCTCCTCTGGAAGTAAAAGGAGATGCACGATAATTCCTGTTGAAATGAAGAAGTGTATTTCTCTTCAAATTGACCTTGTTTGGTAACGTACTTTTGAAAGTTATCACGCATGATTTTAATGGAAAACTATTTAGGGCCGCAAAAAAGTGACATTTCAGCCGAGTATCCGAAAAAGCGTTCTTAGACTAAAACCAGGTCCTATCGATAATTTCAGTTAAATAGGTTGAGCCATAAAATTAGTGAAAATGAAAATTCTTGCTTGTCAAAATCGTTTAATTAACGCACTACCGGTTTCGGCTACAGCTGTTACCTTCTTCAGGTGCTATAAGATTAGAACAATACAATGAGCATATAGGGGAGACGGGGGCTGGTTGTTACAGTTTTGAAACAAATTGTCATAATTTTCTGTTTGTTCGATTATTTTAGGTAGTTATAGGTTTACTAGCAAACCCGCCCGTTCTTCGAACGGAGTTAGAGTAAATGGTCTTTTTAAAAGAGTGAGTATGAAATGTACATGGAGAGAGTGGAAAAGAGGCGAAGACATTGTTAGAATGAGAAGAATAGGTTTGCCTGTTCTTTAATATAATACATATTCTACTTTCTTCATCGTAACTACATCTATAACGCTTTCAAGTTTCGCCCCGTTTTGTCCCGTCCTGTCCCGTCCTCTCCAGTCGTGTCCCATACCCTTTCTTGGTTTATTTAAAGTTAATTTTAACATATTTTATTTTATTCTATTTCTTGACCAATGATTAAATTTATTTATTATTTCTTGGCTTTTTTGGTCTTAAATTAAATTTAAATTTCATAAATAAATATACTAAAAGAAATTAAATAAAAATTTAAATTTAATTTAAGACCAAAACACCCAAGAAATCCAAAAATATATTTTATATTAGTTCACTTTATTTTATTTTCCTTCCCGTTCCAATTTCCCATCCCATTCCCTTATTTTATTTTAGTTTAATAATAATTTTATTTCACTTTATTTCCCTTCCCATTCCAGTTCAATCCCCGTTCCCATTGTAGTTTCTCGTCCCATCCCATTCCCTTGTTTTATTTTAATTTATTTTATTTTATTTCCCTTCCCGTCCTATAGGACTATAGTTCAATCCCCGTTCCCGTTGTAGTTTCCGCCCCATCCCATTCCCTTGTTTTACTTTAATTTAATAATTATTTATTTTTATTTTATTTCACTTAATTTCCATTCCCGTTCCAGTTCTGTCCCCGTTCCCTTTGTAGTTTCCCGTTCCTTCCCGTGCCATTTATTTATTTTAAATTAATTTAATAATGAAGATTTAGAAAATAAACGTTTAAAAAATATTGTTATCATTAGCCTATATAAGAGATATGTAAAGAATATAATTATTGTTTTACAAACATTTAATAACTACCACCAAAAATTAAAATTTATTTTGGAAAAATCAAAACGTATTAAAATAAATTTTTTAATGTAACTTTAATTTAAAAAAAACTCAAATACACACTTCTTGTTATACAAAAAATATTTAGTCATAAAGGTATATACATTTTTTATCAAATTGTGATTTTAATTATAAAAAAAGTATTCGTATAATATTATGTTTAGTAGATAGACCATATAAATTAAGAAATACTAAATTTCGAAATACTGCCATTAAAAAAATATAAATTGCTTAAAAAAAACCTAGAAAATTTAGTAAATAAAACAATAGAAATAACAAAATTAAAAATATTCAAGATTTAAACATAAGAAATAACAACAACCAAAATTATACAAGGCAGTTCATTTGATCTGATAATTGCAAATATCACATGAAAGAATCGTTTGACAAAAAAAATAGTTTTCAAAATATAATTTAATGAGAAAGGGGCAAGCGAAATTCATACTGTTCGTTTTATTTGTATAACGGGTTGAAGCTTATTTCAGAATCATTAGAAATTCTTTAAATGGAAACAATTATTTTTTATTGTTTATTCTTATTATTGGCAAAATAAAAATCTTTTGTAAAAAAAAATGTGTCAAATTAGATCATAGTGTCTTAGATATATGTCAAGTAAACATTGATTTCAGGAATTTATTTTATTTTAGAAGTAGGCCTGAAACGTTTTACAGAAATAAAAGAAGTGCATATTGTATATATCAACATATCTATTAAAAGTTAGATAACAAATCTGTTTAATTCAATCCCCCGAGTGTACCTGCAATTAGAATCTATAAATGTAGTTTTCATAGTGTCCTTTTTGTTGGTGCTGTACAATAAAAAAACAATTCGAATGACAATTACGTGAAGATCTATGAAACATTTTATTCTATTAGAAATGGTATAATTGTTACTTTAAAAAGTTCATTCAACAATATCGTAGTAGGTTTTTCCAACATGATAATTTTTACGGTGTAATGTATAGTACATATGCTATTTACTATATACTATTAAATCGATTACTTCACATGATAGGACAATGGTTGATTTATAATCATATGTGTGTTGTAACGTTTGTTATACCACAGGATGTACCAATTCTAAATTCGTCACACTTTGTACTCATTTGTAAAACACACATCAACGACAGCATTAAATTCTTCCCCTAAATTAAAAATATCGTACAGTCTACCGTACAAATCGGAAAACTCATTTTGTAATGCGCATGCTCTGTACAGTTCATGAACGGTACCACAGAGTGACTTTACATAGAGCGTCTCTGAAAGGACACAGTTTTGTCTGTGAGGTGTTTATGTAATTGATTTAATGATTGATAAATACTATTTCAAATAAGATAAAACGTTACCTAGATCTTTATGCGATTGACATTCCAATGGTTTTTGTATTGTATAGCACAGGCAAAAGGTCACGATCGAAATAGCATTTATAAATTGAAGTTGTATGTGCCCTCGGAGGAGTGAATTCAACAACATTGTTATTCTTAATAAATATTTAGACTTTTATGAACCAATAGGAAATATTAAACTGTAAAGCGATGCATGCCTATCTCTGAAATAAAATAAATTCTTGAAATCAATGCTTACTCGGAAAATATCTAAGAAACTATACTCTAATTTCAAAATTTTATTATATAAAAGTTTTTTACTTTCTTGCCAATAATAAGAAAAAACAATAAAAAATATAGGTTTCCATTTAAAATATAGTAAAATAGTACTCCGTTAAAAAAACTGTTGATTTTTTATCAGAGTATTCCTATATGAACGAATAGAAGTCATTGGCGCTGAGCGGTTTATAGGAAGTGTATCCTTTTTAAAATGTGCATATGAGAACGTAAAATCGATAACACTAACCAGAAAGTGCCTAAAATCTCATAACAGATTTAAGTTAGTTAGTATTAGGGGGGCTGGAACTTTTCAAAGGTGATAACAATAACCAGGTGATAACATTAACTGTGACCACACTAAGCATGATCCACTGTAATACTAAATTTTGAAATACTGCCATTAAAAATATAAACATTTCTTTAAGAAAAAATCCAGAAAATTTAATAAATAAAACAATAAAATTATCAAAATTAAAAATTATCAAAATTTAAACATAAGAAATAACAACAATAAAGTAACCAAAATTATATAATAATACCGTATATAAAAAATCTAATTGAAAATATTAGAAATAGATTAAAAAAAATTAATATTAAAATAGTTACTAAAAATTGAACACGACTAAAAAATTTTTCAGAAGAGTAAAAGATAAAGACGATAAATTTAAACAATCAAATCTTGTACACAAAATTAACTGTTTAAATAGCAACGAATGTTATTTCCGTGTCCGTTTTTGGAACTTTTCAATAGGAATGGGTGGGAGATATAGGTATGTTAGAAGAGAGCTGAAAATATAGTTAGGAGGAAAAAATAGGAGACTTCCCTGGTCTTTGAAAAGGTTAGAAGTAGATGAAATTTATAAAAGTGGAGACTAAGCTTAAATTTGTATCGTGAATTGTACATACTTCATGGATTAATATTTATTAATTTTATTTTAATTTGTACATGTGAATAATTTTTACAAGATATTTTAAACCTCCATCCCCTCCAATGTCCTTTTCTATTTTTTGTTTCTTTTATTTAATTACTATTTTCATTAGTTTGTATTACAATTCCTTTGCTACAATCAAATTTAGCTAAATATTATAATTTTATCAAAATTTAACGTTTTTTCTTTGACGTTTTGTTTTTATAATTATTATTTTTTTATTATTGGATCTACAGACCCTTGAATCAAAGCTTCTATGCTGCTCAACGTTTCGTTTTATTCATAAAAACTTCTTCATGAGTACATATTATAAAATTTTAAAAATTCTGAAATTTTCTACTTTTAGAGGTTTCATGGACGTTTTCAAGAATCGAAGCATAGGTTTAACACCCATATGTTCTTTTAAAAAATCAATATTCTTAATTGTAATTAAAATTAAAATAGTTGAGGGTCCAGTAGATGATTAACCCTTCCCAATTAATTTTTTTTGCGAATCGTATACTTCCCACCTCTTATTTATTTCGTAATTATGGTTTCGTGAACGTTCATACCCTTAAACTGGAGTTAAAGCACAGATGCCAAAAAAAGTTTGTGTAGGACTTTACCCGCCATTGAGGTCGTACAATCGTCGGACTAAATCCCACACAGGATTGGAAAGGGTTCATTGGGGCCATAACAGATTAAAATAGTTGAAGGCCCAGTAGATGATTAAATTGAACATTGAAAGAAAGCCTAATATCATTGGGGTTTTTCATATATAATTAAAGGTTTAGCAGAACAAAAGTTTATGTCCTTTTGCATAATATAAATTTATGAATACTAACCTTATATAAATTAGCCATTAAAAAGATGATAGATGTCAACTTAACATTAACCTAAAATTATAATCTAACACGATAAAATTTGTTAAAGCTGGGAATCGCTTCATAACCAAAGTTCAACTTCTTTGATCTGAATTTTGTTTTTTTCCTTTCGGTATGACATAGTTTAAGATATTCGAGCGAGCACAAGTTATGAAGTTGGAGTAAATTGAAAAATACATTTCATAACGGTGTGATTTATTTAGAAGAAACTTATTTCAAAATAAAAAACAACGAAAAGTTAATTTTATTAAGTAATCTTTATAATATGTAAAAGAACCCTTCTTGAAATTTATTTTTTGAAGATTATTTCTTTCAAATATTGATTGTAAACTAAAATGCATATTGGATTAGCAGTTTGTGTGACAATTGCAATATTGCATTCTGAATTTAAAAAATTAAAACTGAAGAATCGAGGAATCAGTGGGTGATGCAGCACGTTTTTTGTGTCTCAACCTCAAGTGTGTGCAATTCAACGTTACCCTACTCTGCGATTCAATGTGTGAAGTTCCTGTTAAAAACATAAAGTTTAAAAAACTGCACTGCCCTGCACGTGTCACCTGCTTCTCAATGTACGCTAGGCCTTATAGTGGCTAATATGATAATTTTTTGAAGTTCAAATGTTCAATTACATCTTTGAGCATTTAGTATGGTATTTGGCAAATGACTCGAGTAATGTTGGCTTTCAATTTTTCTATCGCAGCTAGCTTATCCATGTAGACTTTGGACTTTATGTAGATTCAAAGGAAAAAGTCTAAAGGTGCAGACAATAACAGTATAGTGAAACTTCGTTATAACGCTCTTCTAGGAACCACTGAAAAAAGCGCTATATCTGGGAAAGTACTATTACCAGCAAGTCTTAAAAACGGCTAAATATGAACCAACTTGTCAGAATCGTTTCTATCTCTTCATACATATTTCGTAGATCGTATCTTTTCCCTCGTGCACCAAAACAAATTCACTCAGCTTCTTTAAAATTGTGCTTAAGATCGAAGCACTGATGTGTTTTTGTCACTACAAAATGTTTTTTTTATTTAAATTCAATCTATCAAAGTCTTTTATAAGATCACTTTTTTTAACGACTACTATTTTCGCGACATGATTCCAGGAGCGTGAAATGTAAAAGACTGAAAGGAAATTTTCATTATGCATCCGTCAAACAAAGAAGCAAGATTCTCGAAAAATCGTGTAGCCAAGATTCGTAAAACATCTTGGGGGGATTTGTTGACACTAATACTTCATTGAAATCGTAATATTGTTCACGTCCCAGAATCGATAAGACTATTTCCGTCTGCTTTTTACAAATTTTACTTCAAATTATCTTTATCCCTTTCTAGTGTTTGCAAAACAAACTTACAAAGTATGTATATACATTAAAATAATCCTCCAATAAGGTGTTATAATCGGAAAATGAGAGTGTAGAAGTACTATAGAAAATTAATCGCTGGGACTGGAACCAAGGAAAAAAGCGTTATAGCCGGGAAATCATTACAAACAAGAGCGTTATAACGAAGTTTTACTGTATATTGCAAAAGTTGCATGCGAAAGCATCTCTGACGAAAATTATTTTCATTATATAAACGGTACCAAAGTTAGGATTGCTAATACGTGTGATGATAATTGTCATGTAAGTTACTTTCGTGACTGAAATGCTCGCAATATACTATCATCATGTAAGTTACCCCTAAACGTCGATCTTTCATCCACTTTGACGTGGTTACATGAATTCTTACTTTTTTTTAACACATAGCTCGGCCTCTATTGAAATATTTTCCCTTTGGGCCATATCAATTTTATGACGATTTTATTATTAGATCGGACGTGCACAAGGCACACACATACATTCGTGGGAAGGTTGCTGGTACACAATTCCATGTCCGCAGCAACATCATTCTTGCAAAGTGTTAGATCAACAAGATATATCGATCAAACGTTACAAACGTATATCACTCGAAGATAAAAAGGATATTATACAAGTATAAGCCTCAATTGATCTGCTAGACAAAAGTGGTTCGATACGAGCGGATATATCAATTTTTGCAAGCTTCTCCTTTAGGGCAATGCGTTGTCTGTACAGCAGAGGACAGTCCTCCACAATGTGCCTAAGGTCAGCAACAGTCTCAAAGTCGCAGGAGCAAGCACGACTGTCGAATTCTTACTTGTGCAATACATTTGGGAGCAGTATTAGTCACCAGCGCGGCCAAGGTTTCATTTAAACTTTGATTAATTATTTAAAACATTTAAACTACTTTTTTCTTGCAAAAACCACGTTTGATCTGCTTTGAATTCTTTCTCTTTGCAATTTCTCTTAACTATTTTATAGCAGGTTA
>JAWQRP010004579.1:0-11693 GCA_033557875.1 Quadriops clusia | reverse complement strand
TGGCGGTGTCTCAGTAACACACTATAATATATGTGACCTATAATAAAAATTCAACAGTAAATCAACGTTTTAATTACGTTATGGCAAGTTGTTATTAAAACGTTTATTTCTGTTGTTACTTTAACGTGAAAATAAGGGTTGAATAAACTGTTTATAAACGTATACCTATAAATAGTAGAAACACAACCCTAAATCAACCGTTTATATAACGTAAACAAACCATCGTTTTTTAAACGTTGATTTTGACGATACTTTACCACACTTAGTAGGTCGATCTTTACAAATACATGTAGAAAAACCGTTTAAAAATGTTTGAAAAGTAACGTTGAATATGCAACTCAAAAGTATCAGTTTATCTAACGTATACAACCTGTGGTTTTTTAAACGTTGATTTTTGTCGTTACATTACCATAGTAAATAGGTTTGATCGTTACAAATACATGTAAAAATAACCGTTTAAAAACGTTTGCAAAATAACGTGGAATATGCAACTCAAAAGTACCAGTTTATAAACGTTTACTAAATAACGGGTAACGCATGTTCAACCAATGAAACGTTTTTTCAACGTTACTTCAAGGTATGTGTGTTTACTGGGATAGTTTCTTCCATATTATCTTTTATTTCCAAACGGGAATGAGTTTCCCCTTGAACAGCTTGCAACCTAATCGTTCTTATTAACTCCAACAATATTGATTTTAACCCAACCATATTGATCATGACGAGCAAGGGCAGCAAATTTACAAGCGCATGCTGCAAGTATTAACAATCTGCCCGTCGAGCTCATATCAGAGACTAATTGGCCATCGCTAAACTGAGAGCCCTAATTGGGGAACTTTGGTGCGGCATGTTCAGGTGGCAACCCTGCATCAACGGGCGCAACCCCCTTGATATATCTTACCGCGCTTATGCATCTGGTTTGCATACCACTATACACAGCTCTTTTTCCATTCAGCTTTTGTAGTTGGTGGCAAAATATTGCATAAGCGCTCAAAATTATTCGTAAATTATTAATTCTAGGTGTAATCGAGTTAGCATTCGACTAACTTTAGGTATTAAGAATAACAATTCGTCACATCTCAGTACCCAATTTACACGAAACCAAAACGTGTTAATTACCAATTAGCATCTAGCAGGTCGTCTGTAATTGTCGATACACGCATGTGTGGTGATTATCCCCCTTTATAATCGAGAAATGGGGCACAATCTGGCGCTCCTAAGGCCGCATAAATCTGCATAAAGCGGTTGTTTACAACCATTGTTGTGGTGTCTACAATTGATCTATGTTTTACTCATTCGAATACAGTGAAAATTCAATTGAAATTTTGCAATAACAGAATCTTATATTCCTATACATTCGATTAAAAAAGGGAATAACACCAATTCACTTGCATTTTTTATATAAATTAGGACAACCTGCCGCCGTACATTTGTTACTACATATTAAACAGTTAGAAAAACTGTTATAAACCAACCTTGAATGGCCTATAACGTTTCCTAGTACAAAAGAATCAATAACCACCTAATAACTAAGTAAAACCACCTGTGGTAAAATCTAATAACGTTCGTTGAGATCAAACCGATATTCTAAACTCCTTTGGATTTGTATTGTGCCTTGTTACTTTCGACGTTTGACAATATTTTAGAATCGAACGAAAACCCACCCAAGCAACGAATCTGGACGTATTGCCAAAAATAAAATCGCATGTTGATTAATTATAGTTTATCATCGTCTTGTTATATCGTACTTACGATGTCCTTTCTGTTTATCATTTTACTTGTTGTGTACTTATAGATTTCTTGGAAGAATTGTTTGTGTAAAGTATGTATATATGTTTACCTTGGTGTTCTTCTTTCTCTCTCAAGGGCAAGCTGTAACGTCACTTGCCCACTTTTATTGCTTGTATCTGTATTTTTGGTGTACAAGCTTGCCGTGTTCCCTTAATACACCTCATAACTGGTAAATAAATCGAGAGTTTTGTACGACAAACACTCAAAATCAAACAAACATTAACAACATTCTCTGCAACATATCGAACAATATTTTCAATACAATACGAACAGATTTGGCTCATTAACGTTAATTTTATTTTTCACAACTTCACATTGCCACATATAAGACTTTCTCTCTTACCTACTTAATGTAGCTTTCTTCCCTTTCTAGATGCTTATTTACTATGTTATTTAGAATTAACAACAATTGTACCATCATTTCTAATTAAAAGAGTATTTTTCCTCAGAATAAAATAATACAAAATTTTAATATTAAAGAGATGAGAGAATTTAGTAAGGAAATTTGAAGCTGGGGAATCAATAGTTGCAAAACAGAGACTAATGAGGTAAATTAGCAACTGAAATGCTTTAAATTAAATAAGTAAAGCTAAATAGAATTATTTTGTGAAAACGAGCGAAAGATATTGTGCAAACAAAATCAACAAGACATTTGACCGAGAAGTAAATAATTCACCGTTCTCACAGATTTACGCATCATGTTTAAAATAATCAATGTAACATTTTTTGCAAATGCATGTTTAAATGTATACATTTTTGATGATTTTACAAAAAAGAGCCCTCGTTGTTCAGATGGCATCAGAAAAGCTATTCATCTTGTATTTTTTCACTTTTAAACTCTTTATGGCAATACTTCTTTGTGTAGCTAACAATAAATAACGACAAGTAAACAGTATAAGTACTTCAACTCTGGAATACTTACTAAAATATTGTGATTTATTTTTAATATAGGTACCCTAGGTATATCCCTACATACATACATACTTTAAACACGAACAACAAATTTCTACCAAGAAATCGCTGTTGCGAATTGCAATGTTACTTTATAAACACTTGTTTTCAGTTACCCAGAAAATAAATTTTCAATTCCTAACTTTAACCAAAGAATATACGTTCAGCAACCTTCGCGGTTTTAGTTTATGTTTTATTTCCCCTCTTCCCTCTTTTTGTCTACAGCATCTACGCTATATAACAACATTGATGGTTTTTATACAGGGTACATCAATCATGCACTTGATATACTACATATTTCCTGCATTTATAGAGACGGAGGAATACAGAGCCTTTGTTTCATAAAAGCTATCCATCCCCTAACTGCGAGCTTTCTGTGTAATTTCTTTTCAGAGTTGCTATGTACAGGTAATCTAGCTGTAATGGAACAACCTCTAAAAGGGGGCACACTAAGAAATTGGTTACTATGTAATAACTTGGTTCATGAATAATTCACTTTTCAATTTGCATTTTTAATTTCTGTACACCGAACTTACTTTGGAGCGAAAATTTGAACGATGTTTTTTAATGCAGAGTTCCTTGGAAGTATGTCAGGTAGGACTTCGTGTTTGGTGTGTCCACATTTGCTTTTGCACTCCTTGAGCTAAGAGTTTGCGGCTAAAGTACGAGTCCCATTGAGAGATGCATCAAAAATTTCTGTGCACTTTTGCATTTGCAACTCCAAAGTTAATTCATCTAAAGCTAATTCTTGATCAAGCATCTTAAATATCACTGAAAATATTGGTTGAAAAGTAGGTCTGAATTCTATTTTGCATAAAATGAATAGCTGCAACTCTTCGAAAGGAAGAAAATTGGTCGTTCAAAGTAGCAAAATTGTTCAATTTAGTAATAATTCAATTTTGCTATTTTACCTCACCAATTGTCTTTTTGATTCATTGGCCTTCTTTACGCGGCCAACCTGTTTTGTATGACCAGACGCATGTACTTTTAAATACATTTCATTCTATTCTTCAACGAACGCGATTCTTCTACTCAACCTTTACTAAATGTTTGTTCTTTCTCTTACCGACTTGTTAATATCTCACTTTGTTGCAGATGTCTCACCTCAATTTTCACTTACTCAATTTTGTAACCGCTTTCCTTCATTCTTCTCTTCCAAATTAAACACCTAACTCTGCTCTGTGTGCGATTTTACGAATTTTTGGTATGTTTGAACAATCTTGTTTTCATTTATTTAAACTATGTACTTAATCTGGAACTGCATTTAACACATTTTATTTACTTAGATTAAGTTTGTTTTTATTTATAAAAATAAACAAAAAAACAATTTCAGGGCAACAGGTAATGATATTTCTTATTGAGCTGTCTGTCATGCATTATACCTGCATTATTTTGTAACAAAAATAATGTTTCAACACAGAGGTGTTTAAAAAAATTTGTGCTCTTTTTTGTTGTACATACATACATTTTCCTGTAAATACTACAAACACAAACAGCACTTTTCTTGAGTTACCTTGTCTGAAAACACCCTGTACATGGCGACTTCGTCTAACCGATTGTTTCCACTAACCTTGTATGTTGATGTGTGCAATCTTTATTTTCCAGAGTTGAAGAACACGATAGAAACACAAGTAAATGAACTGAAGTCTCAATTAGAGAGTAAATGTGTGATGCAATGAATTTGGAGATCTTCACGAGGCGGTTGCTGCGCTGTTCCTTCATAGAACACCTCAAAGAGACAACTGCTTTTAGTAGAACTCTCGACAAACCTACCCAATTTCGGTGATATCGTCAACGGATAGCAATAATTTCGTACCAAAAATTTACTCCGGTTTTTATTGAAACACTGCAAGGTGAAGTTTTTCATGATATTAAATTTGCTCAAGTATTGTGTAAATTGTGTAAATACCGACTTTTGTACATTTCTGTGCAATAGTAAATAAAATTTAACGAACACCAGCCATGTTTCCTACACTCTATTTCGTTCATGAATTGTAATTCATTATTTTTAATTCATCAATTTTAATTCACTAATTCTAATTCATATGTTTACTTCATTACTTTTAATTCAATTATTTTAATACAATGCAACGATGATTGTATTTTTGAAAACTGGATTGTTTAGGCTCCAGATCGTTCCGACAATGAGAGTGAAATTTGGTAGGTTTGTTTGACTAGCTTAGATTAGGAACCATCTGGCAGGAAATAGCCTGTGTGATTGCGGTCACATGAATAGGTTGCATTCGTACACCTTTTTGTGTAAAAAAATACCTTGACATATTTCCCGCCCTTTTAACTTTGATTTTTGCGTGCCTAATTTCGTTTGGAAGAAGTGATCGATGCAGATCGCGCAGTTGACTGCCAAACAAACAAAATATATACATAAAAAAGAGACTGCGATAAACAATTAACAAAAATAACAAAAATATTGTGGCGACCGCGGCCACCCCGTAGCAACGTTTGGAGATAACACGCTGTGGTCATAATATTTTTTGTGGTAGATCTAAAACAATTGTTAACAGTTATTAGATAGAATGATAGTTTTAACCTATTGTTTTGTAATAACATTTAACCAGAGATGTGTGCGTTTTTTGAGTTAAACGGTCATGAAACGCATGTAGTTTTTTAAAAGACGAAGAATGTTTGAGGCTTTTTTACACACATGAATCCACTGCCCTAAGGCCAGTAGTCGAGGAATGCCACTTCTTTAACTTGTTTGTAAATTGATTTTAAAAGCCAACATTCACATACATTTATTCCTTATTTCATTTAATTAATAAGCTATTACAAATTATATTAGAAATTAAAAAAATATGCATCATACAAGTTATATTGAATATTATAATATCACACACAATAAAATTTGCTTAAACATTTGTAAAAGTAACAACGAAAACAATTCTAAAGAAGTGCTTTCCTTACCACAAAATCTTTCTTCACCATCCATCACCACACACTCTTTCTAATTGGTCATCATCCAAATTCCTTAAACCGCCTTCAATGTCACGCTTTAAGTCGATTCTAATAACATTTTAGCGCCCGTTTATATTATTTTCAAAAGTAAAACTGTTCTAAATGTAAGCCAATTTATCGGAGTACGGGCATGTGGGAGAAAAATTGCCCCAATTGAATATCGAACTACGAAATTTATTTTTAAACCAATTCAGAGGAAAATCGTTAACAGCGTCGCGTGATTGCGAGCAGTATTGCCTAGCCACGGAAGTTTAATAAGTTATTTGAGAACCGGCGTATCTATGCAAATTTGATAGCATTTCCCTTTGCATAAATCTGAAATTGTAAACTATAAATCAAAACTAGAAATAACCACTCAGCTCGCTTATTACAGTTGTAATAAGTTGATAGCTCAATATTAGAATCGACTGAGAAGCTCCAACGCACTGTAATTTGTTTTGTATTTCGTTTTCTTTGCGCTTATCAATGTTGAATAATATCGAAAGTTTGTTATTTCCTCCAAAAGTATGTAGTTTCCCTCATAGAAAATTTAGAACAACAAATTTATAATACCCGAAAACGGTCTGCGTTTTGACGTGTGAATATCAATGTTCATTATTGTAGCTTTTCCTCATAAAAAGATTAAAATCTCGTCTTCTTCAAAAGGATTGATCATTTATCACCGAGAAATTGCATCTGAACCTTACATCATTCAGATGCAAGAATCGTCCGCGCGCCTCCGCCAATTGTGCCACATTTGCGTAACGTTGGGACGAGATTTAAGTTTCTTATTTTTTCATCATATTTCTTGTCGTTTTTCGTGTCATATTTTAGTCATATTCTTTAAAACTCTCATTATTTATTAATCTCATTGTTTCATTAACGATCAACTATCCGACTCAAAGGAATCGTCTTTCCCGCACTTGCTGATGCTAACTTCAATAATAACAGTAGTCTAGTCATCAGTTGTATCTTTTATTTCCTCTTCCTTCTTCTACATGAATGTATCAAGCGCTTTTTATCTTAATGTCGCATGTCACGTAAACTTGTTCGTTGTTCATTGTATCTCTTTGTCTCTTAACTGTGTGAATATCTCTTAAAATCCTAAGTATATAATGTATATTTAAATTCACGACCAAAGATTGAAACACCAGGATAATAAAGAAAACTTACCATCTTTTATTTTTGTATCACTGATTCGTTTCTTCCGCGAAATGGATGTAAACGAATTGTTCCATTGATTTTACATTCTTAAAGCTTTTGTTGTTAAAGCACTGCAAAACTTATCTGTACACTCTTTCAAGCACCATTTTATTTCCTACACCCTCTTCTATTCCTCTTTGGAAACTTGACGCTGTATTTATTTGTAAATTATTTTAAGGGAATAAGAAAAATAGATTGCTGCAAATAATTCAATATCACGGATATACAAATCGCAATAGCAATAACTCAGTGGGTAGATAAAGCTTTCGTTATAACAGAAATAGCTCTTAAATTTACTTTTACTTTTACTTTGCGCATCGATTTTCCAACTTTAAAACTAATCTAAAACTAACTGGAATGAGGATATGTTTTAGTAAAGATAGTAACCTTAAAAGTAAAAAAACAGTCTTATTAACAATCACATTCTATTGTGTCGTTGTTGACCAAAAATACTGAAGAGTGCCTTGTATTAGATTGAAATTAGATGTTTGCAATTTAGATCACGCTTTACATACGTAACTAAGTACTTATTAACTTTCCATACCTTCATACACAAGAAGCTATTAACAACTTATATCAAAAGCATATCATTTCATTTTAACTTGACTTATTGAAGCAATCTATTTCTCTGAACTAGCGCAATCTTTGTACATTTTTTCAAGCCATAAGTAGCCTTAAAGACTATAAAAATCATTTACAAACACTATACGTAAAGTTTGAGAAAATGAACAACATCCGATTGCGTGTTCCTTTACTTCTCAAAATCTGCTTCTCTTTAACCATCATGACTTCTCCAAGACTTCAAAGCACCCTGTCAGAATGTCTATGTGTCAATTAAACTGTAATATCAGTATCTTTATCTGTAGCATATGTTAGTGGATATATCTATGTCTATCTTAAATTAGTAGTATTTGCATCTCTGTGACTATAGCTGAATATTAGACGAGTCGATGTATTTATATTTATAGGTGTCGTTGATCAGATTTGGTGTACTTTTCCGATAAAACGCAAACACTTGATGTCGTTTTGGCAAAACGCAATGTTCTAAACCATACAAACAGTTAAATAACTGAACTAACGGAATTTGGGTGAAATCAATAAATATCGAATCAAACAGGGAAGCTAGGCGACTTCGGTCTACTTCCGAATCTCCATCTAATACCTTATTGCATGTACTAGTTTGGTTGTTAACATTATGATTTGTACTTTTATTATGGTGGAGGATCTCACGTATCCGACCCGCAAAATGCAAAAAACAATGCAGCCATGTTTAATGTAGATTTAATATTAATATTAAAACTTATTGTTGTTTGCCCCGGTTGTCAGGATAAATTATACTTCACTATATCTAATATATTTAAATGGATTTTATTTTGGGGGTTTCCACAGAATTACAATCCTTAATTGTCCTAGTTATTAATCTTAAATAATTAATTCTGTTTAAAATTTTTAATCAAAATTAGAACACAAAGTTAACTTGTTACATATAGAATATAAAGAAAATATTATATGAAATATTAAAAATTATATTAAAGCAAAATCAATGCAGTATTGTTTCATCTGTGGAAATCCCAACAGAATAAATCATTGTTCCTATTTTGTCTGTTGTTATAGCTATTTCAACTAAATGTGAACAAATATAAGCAATGTAAAATTACTTAGTATAGTGTGTGATATTAGAAACCATTTATATGAGACACAAACCTTATTAAGTTATGGAGCTGTACACTTTTAAATTGTACCGAACTTAATTTGGCGATCAACTGCAAAAGATTGCTGTAGGTCGCCGATGAAAGTTCGAAAGATCGCTTACGCCGAAGAAAATATAAATTATGTTTTAACTAATGAATAATCTAAATTCTAGAAGACAACGACACATATATACCCTAATACTACAATAACCACTTACATTACTTAATCATTATTAATTGCGTATATTAAAATATGTATTAAAACTGTTTATTTCGAACACTATCGAGATACTCGATGCGTTCCGAAAGACACGGTTTTATCTTCAAAAGGTTGGCATTCATGTAGAGACTAAATGATGTGATCCAGATATTATAAAAAAATAAATGTTACTATTTTATAAGTATATATCTTTAAATAAAAAAACATGTGTTAGGTAATAAATTCTTAAATTCTTTTAGATATTAAATAAAATTAATTCATTTTTCTAATTTTCTGTCATCTACAGGAAAGTCAACAAAGCTTCTGCTTGTAAGTGAAAGTACTTTAAAAAGCTAGTGATAAATTTATTGCATTAAAACTGAAAATAACCATCGTTATTAATGAAAAAAAAATGATCAATGTTGTATTGTTAAATCATATTGATATTCGCAGCATTATATAATGTATTGTAGATATTGTTGTTGATTCGAAAATTGTTTAGTTTTCTATTTGCCTTTGGGGGCTCAGCTCGGCTCCAAATCCTGTAGCTGTGCTTGTGGACGAATCTAACAATTCTACTTTACTACCAACCAATTAGTGTTGTCTAATCTGAGTGCGTCGTTGCTGCCTGCGATCAGGATAAAATTGGGGGCGAGCCGCTCCCTTTAAGGGCAAGTTAGTGGCAGTTTTGTATTTATACACTTATTACCAGTAATTGTTTCATATGCAAATGATGAGACAAAGAAGTTTGTAGTTGCCAGAGTACCTCTAGTTAGTTAAGGCTGTTCACGTTGTTAAATATTAAATAAGATAATAAAAAAATACATAAAATGTGGTACCGAGTCTCAGTAATACGACGACTTGATTGTTGTTAGTTGTATTTAACACCTGTGCAACGTTATATAAAATCACTGTCATAAAGAAAGGGACATAAATAAAAGATTACAGTTATTTATTTTTGTTTTATTATAAGGTCCACTATCCTCTTTTAGTAATAAATTAGTCGAGATATTTCAAATACTCGGCCATTTGCCCTTTGAAGCTGCGCAAAACTCCTCGTAAATAGGCGTACAATTTATCAAAGAAAGATGGTTCATGTTCAATTATTTCTACATCTATAAACGTTGTTTCAAAGATACCATCGCCATAGATTGTAGTAAATTCTATATCGTCAGCATTAACTGGGTTATCTGTAAAGGAATGATCTTCAAATAAAGTTGCTTCATCAACATTTTTCTTCGGAGTTTGATCAAAATTCTTCTCAATTTCAATAAATTTACTAAACTCCTTTTTTGATTTCCCATTCTTTATAATCATGTTTTCTGACTCGTTAGATTCTAATAAATTCTCTTCTTTAGAATGCAAAAAATTATCCATTATTATATTTCTCCTACGACGATTCGCACTCTGGTACCTAATATTATTTTTGGTTTTAGACTTTCCTTTGCCCGAGCCATGAACAGCATGCTTTTTCTGCCTTATTTGATGATTACGCTCCAGTTCTTCCAAATTAGGAACAACGTAAAGTTTGGACTTCAAGTTACAAATCGTACGTTTTTTCCTATCTAACGATAACGAATTTTCCTTGACATTCTTCACTTCTGCAACTTCTTCTTCAGGATCAATATTTAAATCATTCAAGAGTTTCAACGTCACTCTGTCCGAGTCATCCTGACTAGGCATCCCTACTTCAGAATCAGTTATTTTGGTGTCAGCTGTTAGATCCCTATCTTTTTCCTTCTGGTTTTTTCTTAGTACTTGATCCAACTCCAATAAAAAATTTGGGTCCATGGAGTTGCCCAAAAGCAAATGGTCTGACTCAGTACTAGGTTTCTTTCCGGAGTGGTCTTCAACAGCATTTCTGCTGAGAGGTGTTGGTTTTTCATAAATTTCCCTCAATATGTTATCCAAAGCTTCAATTGTTGCTTTTATTCCATTTGGGGATTGGGCTTCTCTTTTATACCTATAAGGATGAAGTTCGTGTTCCAAGCTATCGTAAAACCCGTAATCATATTCCCCATCAGGTTGCCCATAATTGATTCGCTCCAGCCTTTGAGCATCCCTAAAATATTCTTCGAGATTGCTCATAATACTTTTCCCTGCTGCATCTCGATTATAATTAAATCCCAAGTCGTCAGCTAGTAAAGGATCAATGTCATCACTTCCAATTCCATTAAATCTATTCCTGGTTTCAGGTCTTCCATTGTATATTCTAAACTTGTCAAATTGGTCTTGTAGTTGAGGGCCGACTTCTTCGCCTTTTGATTCCATAGGTTTCGGCATTTCTTCATAATCATCTTCTTCCACCGTTGGTGCATCAATGTCTTCATCGGGGGCTACAATTATGGGCTTAGAAGGGGGGGTCTTCTTTGGTTGGAGAAACTCCTCCGTTTTCTTCCTACTTTCCTCCATAAATTTAGCTATATCATGGTAGATTTTCTTTACCTCTTTAGGAGGCTCCAGTCTCTTTAATAGATCCCTCGCAGCTTTGTCAGCATCTTCCAAGTAATTCTGCCTCTCTCTTGTTTCTGAATCATCCATTATTTTCGTTTCCCTGGCTCTTTCTAATTCCCCAGTTTTCTCCCTAAGGACATCCATATTTATCGCTCTCTTGGGGCGAAACTTTAAACCGTATTTACTTGCAAATTTGTCCCACATTTCGGACGCTTTCACTTTCCGTTCCTTGTTCATCTCTTTCATTTTGTCGATGAATGTTGTCGATCGCTTCTTTCGATCTTTTGTTTCCGGCTGTTTATTAATTTGATGAAGCTTGCTACTTTTGTCTTGTTTGTTACTTTGCTCTTGTTTGTTACTTTGCTCTTGTTTGTTACTTTGCTCTTGTTTGTTACTTTGCTCTTGTTTGTTACTTTGCTCTTGTTTGTTACTTTGCTCTTGTTTGTTACTTTGCT
>JAWQRP010004578.1:0-11694 GCA_033557875.1 Quadriops clusia | reverse complement strand
ATATTAAATATTTAAAAAAATACTATTACAGTAGAGTATTAAATATTAAAGTGGTATTATCAAATAAAATTCGATATTTAAAATTTTCATCTTTGAATAGCATAGAAAAACGTAGGAGCTCGCTCGCTTCGCTCGCTCGCCGCCTCGCGCCTTCGACGCTCGTTTTTTAAGACACTACACTGGAGCTTAATAAAACCACACAGATGTAATTCAACACAAATGTAATACAACACAGATGTAATACAACACAGATGTAATACAACACAGATGTAATACAACACAGATGTAATACAACACAGATGTAATACAACACAGATGTAATACAACACAAATGTAATACAACACAGATGTAATACAACACAGATTTAATACAACACAGATTTAATACAACACAGATGTAATACAACACAGATATAATACATTTTGGTTCAATATAATAGTTATTTTCAAAATAATATTTATTTTAAACTTGCTTTGTATCTACGATATTTTATCTAATCTGTATGATAAAATATTAACTATGTAATATAATAAAATATTAATTTTTGTTAATATATTTATTTTTATAATAAAATATTTATATTTATAATAGAATAGTTATTTTTGTAATAAAATATTTATTTTTATAATAGAATATTTATTTTTAAAATGGAATATTTATTTTTATAATAAAATATCAATTTTTATGGTACAAGTAATATAATTTTAACATTAATAATTATTATCAACTATTACTATTAATATTTAAAATTTTCTTCTTTGAATCGCATTAAAAAGAGTAGGAGTTTGCTCGTTTCGCTAACTCGTCGCATCGCGCCTTCGGCGCTCGTTTTTAATACAGTTAACTTACCTTAATAAAACTACACAGATGTGATGCAAAAATGAATTAAAACAAAACCACATTTTTATTTTCTGACTGAAATTTCAAGGAATCAACCCAAACTCAAGATAATGTTTAAGTAATGATAAACATAATGGATTAAAAAATTTGATAATAGCAAATTAATAAAATAATGAATTAATTCAATTAAAATGTGATTTTTTTAAACATACATATGCATATTAATAAATATGTATCTATATTAATAAAAAGTAAATAGAAATAAACAGTTTACTTAAGAAAAACAATTTCATTTAATTCGGCGTACTACTCTAACAATTTATTCGAGGATGCGAAGGCCGCAGGCCGATAGTGTTGGCAAGACATGAGGGTCGCGCGTAGCGCGACCCTCATGTCTTGTGTGGCTCGCGAACAAGCGAAGCGAGTGAGCGAGCGCATCCAAAACTGAATTCGCAAAGCTTGAGTAAATGTATTGAAAATTGTCACAAATCTTTGCCTCGTTTCGGTAACTACGGACAATCGACACTATTGAACGCATCTTTATTTTGTCCACTAAATCGAGGTTTGATAGTATTTCTCATTCGTTTTTAATGCTTGTATAATACATACTCCTAATATATTAACTATTTTAATGAAATATTAATTACTGTAAAACACATTATTGAAATAAATTGTCTTTTATACTTATTTAAAAATATTGATTCAAAATTAACAATTGCACCAGCAGTTAAGCGATTATAGGTTGGTATATACATACAATATGAGTAACATAACAAATATAACCCTGTAATCAACATATCATAAATCAAAGCTGCTAGAACAAAATAGAAAATAATTATTTCAAAATCCTAATTACTTTCTTTTATTTGACACGTACGCCCGTGTACCTCAATTTCCCATTTGACTCGAAAATTCTTGTTTTACTACTATGAAGTAGTATCACTGCAGTGTAGTAGTATTACTACTATATAGTAGTACTACTATATAGTAGTAATAATAATACTAATAATAATAATAATAACGCGAAATACAACTGAGAGCAGGGCAAGGCAGGGCAGGGAACGGTACGGAAAGGAAACCTTTTCGAACGAACAACGAACGTTAGCAGCAAGCAGCTACGTTCCTGGACCCAACCAACACTATGCGAACCGCGAACAAAGCCACAACTAAGTTATTAACTAGTGTATGCGCATAACAATGCAGTTCTGTAATGAATGTACACTGGCTGCATTCATGTTGCACCTGCGTTGCTCCAAATTGCTAATTAGCGGATGAAGTCGGTGTAAAATCCGCCGCAGTTCGCACGGCCTGGCGGCCAATAATATAATAATCGCCCTAATGGGGGTGGAAACGAGAGGGAGGCCCTCGGGGGCGTTTAGGCGAACTTAATTCCCTTCATTATAACTCAAGAATATCTACGCGTTCTCACTTGGCTTTAACCAATTTCTGTTATTTATGGCCTACAGTTGACAAACTGGTCTAGCCGTTCGAACAAGCTATTTTCGTTCTGATCTTAATGTTACATAAATAGATTATTTTGAAATTACATAAATAGATTAGTTAGAATTGACATAAATATATTATTTAAATGTACTGTATGTCCAAATATTTGTACCTAACAAAAATTCGTGCGATTCCCGCACGCCCATAAAAGTTAAAAATAAATCCAATTTTAAATGGTGACCATTAATAGGTTTTAAATTATTGTTACAACACCGCACCGGTCAGAGCGCAAAGTACATAATAGACAACACGTCAAATAAGAGATAACGAGCAATTGAAATCGGGACAAAAATAAATACAACAATATAAATAATAACAATAAAAACAGGAGTGCTATTCGGAGCAGGTTGGAAATGAACACAAAACGCGGCGCATAGACACAAAACAAGTGGACATAGAAAACGCTCGTCCCATTGTCGCGACGAGAGAAAATAATATTTTATGTAAAATCCGGTTATCAATTATAATCGCATATATCAAAAAATATTTGACACCCACACAATGCTAAAATAATTACATTTGGAGGAGCAGCGGCGCGCGAAAGCGCGACAAAAACACGAAAACACGCGGTATATGCCATTTACGTGTATCAAAGAGGGCCCTGCGTTAATGCGGTGTCGCGTCCGGATGCTAAAAATTATATCATTCACAAGTCCGGTGAATGGGCACAACTGCAATTATTTTAATAAAAACATGCTCTTTTTCCCGTTTAACAATGTTATATCGCCTCTTTACTCCTGACAATGCGTGTTCAATTGACAAACAGATTCGAATCAATGCTCATTCAACGTTGAACACAACGGAGAAAATGGAGGGCCAGTGTGCATTCAAACGGCATCGCGAAAACATCTAAAATAAATCTGGTCGCCCATTTAGAACGGAGGCCGCCAAACAGACCCAATTGTTGAGTGAATTGATTCGTTGGTGTTTCGCGAATACGTTGATTTGAGACCACCAAGAGCCAGTAGTTCCAAACAAGAGAAAATAATAAACGACGACAGAGAAGGAACAAAAGAGAAAATAAATGAAAATTTTATGTATTGATCTTCAAGCTTAATTTAATTCAAAATGGCCACAATTGAAAGTTCGACGAATTCTTCTTCGTCATCTTCTTCCTCGCACATCAAGAGGCCCATGAACGCGTTTATGGTATGGTCAAGGATAAGAAGGAAACACATTTCCAACGATTACCCCAGATTGCACAATTCCGAAATTTCGAAACTTTTGGGAGCGGAATGGAAGCTTCTCTCTGAGTTTGAGAAAAGGCCTTTTATCGACGAAGCAAAGAGACTACGAAGTCAGCATATGCTGGATCACCCTGGGTATAAATATAGGCCCAGAAGGAAGCCAAAAGCCGATAAAGATTTAAAGGATGGTAGAAGAGTTGGTGGAGGTCCTTACAATCAGTATGGGTCTGACACTTTGTCCTTGGCTTTGAATAGAGCGTTATATGGGTCTCCTAACATCCAAGGTATCTATACAGACTTTGGTTCAGTTTTTCATCCCTTATCTTCTTTCTTATTTACTTTTTTTCATGGTAGAGAACTACCCTCCTGGTTTTGGAACTCCTTCGACAACTTCATCGTCTCCAGAAGAACATATTTCCAGAGGATTACAGCCGAAGTTTATGCCACCACCTCCATCAGGATCTTTGCCTGAATCTGGTGAGGTAGCAATGGGTTACCATAATCCTTTGCCCCAAGAAAAACTTCCCCAAATGAATCATTTGCAGCAGATTCAGTATGAGAAAATGCTTCCACCAAGAAGCATATTTCCTCAAGAGAAGCTCTCATTACCTCCTTACACATCTTTAGCTGGTAGTTTACAGCAGAGGGCTATAATGAGGGCTGCCTCTTTGTACGCTTACCATGACTTAGCTGCTTCATCTGTACCGATGTATTTTTAAGGGTTTTTGCGTTTAACACCAAAAATGTACAAAGAAGAAGGTTTTCTTTCATGAATAATATTCATAATAATAATAATAATGATAATACGTACATAATAATTATAATAATGATGATGATAATAATAATAATAATGATGATGATAATAATAATGATGATGATAATAATGATGATGATGATAATAATAATGATGATGATAATAGTAATGATGATAATAATAATGATGCCGATGAGAAAGATAATAATAATAAAAATAAGTAGTCGAAGAAAGAATTCGAAACAAATCAATCCAGTGTTGGAATAGTCCGAATTTCCACGTTTCCCATAAGCAAATCCCAGAGGAGAGGAGGCTGTGCTAATCCTGATGAAAGCCCCATTGTGAGGAACTAATGGAGGCAGAGCCATCTCGTGAAAGCAGAGTATAAAACTTAAACACAATAGACGGGATAAACTTGTAGTGAGGAAATAACGTTGATTGAAATGCAGACGTACTGTCGATGCGAGGGGGGTGCTTCTCAAGGAGTTTTACGACTATATGTAGGCTCTAAGTGGTAATGATAATTAATAATAATAATGATTAATGAAAATAAATAATAAAAACAAATTATAAAATAAATAATGTATCATAATCAGCAAAAATATATAGTAGTATAAAATATGTAATTAGAAAAATTCTTGTGAGCTTCCTCGCATTAACATCAAGGTAGTCGGCGCACGCTCACTCGCTTCGCTCGTTCGCGAGGCACACAAGACATGAGGGTCGCGCTACGCGCGACTCTCATGTCTTGTCAACACTATCGGCCTGCGACCTTCGCATTCTCGAATAAATTGTTAGAACAGTACGCCTAATTAAATGAAATTGTTTTTCTGAAGTGAACATTCTGATTATTTCTACTTATTTTGTATTAATATGTTCAAAGGGTTTCTAAACGAACTAATTCGCATTAGAAATTGCATGATAAGTATGAAATACGTACCTACTATAATATACATTAATTATAACTTAATGTAACTGTATAATATTTTTTACTATTTAATAATAATAATAGTAATGAAGACTTTAATTAGGACCTGTCACTGATTTAAATTATTGAGTGCTACTTATAATATAAAAATAATTATTTTCTATTTTGTTCTGGCAGCTTTGGTTTATGATATGTTGATTAAATGGTTATATTTGATATGTTCTTCATATTATATGTATATACCTACTAGCGATATTCGTTTAACTAATGCTTCAACTGATTATTTTGAATCAATATTTTTGAATAAGTATAAAAAACAATTTATTTTAATAATGTGCCTTACATTACAATTAATATTTCATTTAAATAGTTATTATATTAAGAGTACCTATGTATTATCCATATATTTATTATTATACATATATTTATATACCAAATTTAAAGGAAATGTCTTTTTTAACCAAAATTTAATATCAAGCATTGACAACGAGCGAGAAATACACTCATACCTCGTTTTAGTGGACAAAATAAAGAAGTGTTCAATAATGTCCATTGTCCGTAGATACCGAAATGAGGCAATGATTTGTAACAATTTTCAATACATTTACTCAAGCTTTGCGAATTCAGTTTTGGATGCGCTCGTTCACTCGCTGCGCTCGTTCGCGAGCCACACAAGATATGAGGGTCGCGCTACGCGCGACCCTCATGTCTTGCCAACACTATCGGCCTGCGGCCTTCGCATCCTCGAATAAATTGTTAGAGTAGTACGCCAAATTAAATTAAATTATTTTTCTTAAGTGAACTGTTTATTTATATTTACTTTTTATTAATATACGTATTATTAATATACATATATATTAATATGTATGTATGTTTTAAAAAATTACATTTTAATTTAATTAATTCATTATTTTATTAATTTGCTATTATCAATTTTTTTAATTCATCACATGTATCATTACTTAAATATTATCTTGAGTTTGGATTGATTCATTGGAATTTTAGTCAGAAAATGAAAATGTAGATTTCTTTTAAAACATTTTTGCATCACATCTGTGCTGTTTTATTAAGGTAAGTTAACTGTATTAAAAACGAGCGCCGAAGGCGCGAGGCGGCAAGCGAGCGAAGCGAGCGAGCTCCTACTCTGTTTAATGCGATTTATAGATGGAAATTTTAAATAATAATAGTAATATTTGATAATCATTATTAATGTTAAAATTATATTGCTTGTAACATAAAAATTGATATTTTGTTATAAAAATAAATGTTCTATTTTAAAAATAAATATTCTACTATAAAAATAAATATTCTACTATAAAAATAAATATTTTATTATAAAAATAAATATTTTATTATAAAAATAAATATTTTATTATAAAAATAAATATTTTATTATAAAAATAAATATTTTACTACAAAAATAAATATTCTATTATAAAAATAAATATTTTACTATAAAAATAAATATTTTACTATAAAAAGAAATATTTTATTATATAAATAAATATTCTATTCTAAAAATAAATATTTTATTATAAAAATTAATATTTTATCATACAGTTTAGATAAAATATCCAAAATACAAATCAAGTTTAAAATAAGTATTATTTTGAACATAAATATCATTTTGAATAAAAATGTTATATCACATCTGTGTTTTTTTATTAAGCTCCAGATAACTGTATTAATAACGAGCACCGAAGGCGCGAGCTCCTACGCTTTTTAATGCGGTTCAAAGATGAAAATTTTAAATAATAATCCTTATATTTGACAATAATTATAATATAAAAATAAATATTTTATTACAAAAATAAATATTCTAACATAAAAATAATTATTTTATTATAAAAATAAATATGCTGTTATAAAAATAAATATTCTATTATAAAAATAATTATTTTATTATAAAAATAAATATGCTGTTATAATAATAAATATTTTATTATAAAAATAAATAATCTATTATTAAAATAAATATTCTATTATGAAAATAAATATTCTACTTTAAAAATAAATATTCTAACATAAAAATAATTATTGTATTATAAAAATAATATATTATTAAAATAAATATTCTATGATAAAAATAAATATTCTATTATAAAAATAAATATTTTATTATGTTACATAGTTAATATTTTATCATACCGTTTTGATAAAATATCGTAAATACAAATCAAATTTAAAATAAATATTACTTTGAAATTAAATATTATTTTGAATAAAAATGTTGTATCACATCTGTGGTTTTATTAAGCTCCAGTTAACTGTATTAAAATCGAGCGCCGAAGGCGCGAGGCGGTGAGCGAGCGAAGCGAGCGAGCTCCTATGCTTTTTAATGCGCTTCAAAGATGAAAATTTTAAATAATAATCGTTACATTCGATAATAATTATTAATGTTAAAATTATATTACTTATAATATAAAAATAAATATTTTATTAAATTACCTAATTAATATTTTATTATATAGTTTAGATAAAATATCCTAAATACAAATAAAGTTTAAAACAAATATTATTTTGAATAAACATGTTGTATCACATCTGTGTGTTTTTATTAAGCTCCAGTTAACTGTATTAAAATCGAGCGCCGAAGGCGCGAGGCGGCGAGCGAGCGATGCGAGCGAGCTCCTACGGTTTTTAATGCGATACAAAGATGAAAAGTTTAAATAATAATCGTTATATTTGATAATAATTATTAATGTTAAAATTATATTACTTATAATATAAAAATAGATATTTTATTATAAAAATAAATAATCTATTATTAAAATTAATATTCTATTATAAAAATAAATATCTTATTTTAAAAATAAATATTCTATTTTAAAAATAAATATTCTATTATGAAACTAAATATTCTATTTTAAACATAAATATTTTGTGACAAAAATAAATATTTAATAATATTACATATTTAATATTTTGTCATAGAGTTTAGATAAAATACCCTAAATACAAATCAAGTTTAAAATAAATAATATTTTGAAATTAAATATTATTTTTAGAATAAATATTATGAATATAAATATTATTTTGAATACAAATATTATTTTGAATACAAATATTATTTTGAATATAAATATTATTTTGAATATAAATATTATTTTAAATAAAAATGTCATATTTATCACATTCGTGTAGTTTTATTACTTGATTTTTCGAGTCTAATGGGAAATCATACTGCACCAACACGTGAAGTCAAATTAGTAAATTAACAAAAGCAGCAAGATTAATTATCTTATATTGAATTAAAAATAAATGATGAATCGTCACAAAGTTAGTATTATACAGGATGTTCTATTTCAACTTTCAAACCACCACTATATCTACTGTATCTATATTTTTAATAACTAGTTAGTTTTCTTTGTATCCCCTCGATTTATATACACACAAAACTCATTAAGAAAGTAATTTTCCACACACAACCCCACCGAACGATTTGATCGGCAACAATAAATCGGAAAACAATTTTCCGAGCTCGGCTCGCCAACTGAAGTAAACTCCGCAAAAACGGATCGGGTCGTCTGGAATCGACAATGTAAAATCTACAATTAATTACTAAAGTAAATTAAAGTTTATATGTTGCGATTTTCCGAGGGGGCCCGAGGGGCTTCAATTTCAGAAACCGCCCAGGTAATCGTCTGAGGCGCTCACTTCAAACGTTCCTCTCGATTAAATCTGCGGTTTAGTTGAAAAGAAGCGATTTTATTTCGTAATTAAAGAAGCCCTGCGCCTGATTCGAGCCCTATCGGGGCCCTCCGCGACGGCCCATTATGTCGCTTTCGAGAGGAAAATTGTTGTTTACTTTTGTCGCGCTAGGTGCCGCTGAGTTATTGAGAGAGGTCGCTTTAATTAAAATATTAATTAATTACTGTGCGCGAACGGCTCTTTAGGAAGGAATCCCGTGGGCTGGTACTCCCTCGTCGAGGGGGCGAATTGCCAAGCAGAAAACTATAATACCGAGTCAAAAATAATTTAATATTACGACGAGTATTATCAGAGGACAGGTACAACAAATTACGTACAGAAGTGAACAATTTAAATGAAACATTAGTGCATATCCTAAGCGCACGCATATAATTTTTTTGTTATACTCACTTAGTACATAAATACAATGTATGTATAGGTAATATAACGAGGGAAAAGAAAACTCTGCAGCGAGTTTCTCCGGCGCTGTGAGAGTATAAGGGCCGCCTGGAAACGGAAATAGAAAATCACTCGATTATTCAGTAAGTGGATCAGGGTATTTGTATTGTTACCAGTTGGAAAATATGATGTTTGTTGAGTGGTTATAGATTACTTTGCTGGAAATGGATTTCTGTTGTCGCTTTAGAACTGATGTGATGTACAGTTGAATGAGTTCTATTAGATTGTAGTCTGTCGGCGTTTAAGTAGTGGGCCAATATTTCCAAGCCCGTGCTTCCCTCAATATTAAACGTGTTTTGATATTTCGAATCCACTTCACTTAAAAGCTTCCTAAGGGTGCATGCATGCCGTTAATGCAATGTATCGTCGAATAATCGCACAATGTAACCATCATCAACAAACATAATTACCGTTGTGCGTACGTACGTAACGTGAACATGATGCTAAACAAATTCAAGTTCGTAGTAAAATGTAAAAAGTGCTTGGGAATCGTACGCAAGAGAATGTCGTCCATAATAAGACATAATAAGAATAGGTCTAATCAAGTCTAAATTCAGTAAAGCATGTTGTGTAAATAAAGCGAAAGCGAAATAGAGCCGGAGCGAACCCGATGGGAAAATGGTAAACTACGACTTAATTAAACAAATATAATGGCAAAACGGCGCGCGAACAAAGGCACCAACAATCAATTTACATAGGTAATAGGTGTATCATTTGCAGAATAGTTAATCTATAGTTGTTACACCCTCGGTGTATCAATAGTTCGATTGTAGTCCCGATTGAATGCACATAATATCGGACAATGGAGACACACATGTTATTGTCTCCATTGTCCCGCAGCGCCATCTATCCGCGACAATGCGGCCAAATGACAATCTGGCCCGGGACATGACAACTCCTCTCTGTCTGCAGGAAATCGTCGCGACACTCCACAATTCCAATATCGACTCGATTATTATAAATAATGGATGGCTCCGCGCTGCTCGAGTATTCCTATAAAGTTAATTAAACGCCTCTGTGTGCTACCTAATGAAGAGACATCTAGTGGGTGCAAAATTAATGTCATATCTAACGTATACATGTGTATATACATACACATTTAAATACATGCACATTTATATACATACACATTTAAATACATACACATTTAAATACATACACATTTATATACATACACATTTATATACATACACATTTATATACATACACATTTATATACAAACATATTTAGAAGATTGCATATTTACTCTATCATATATGAATATATTACAATATATGTGTATTTATTTCTATACTATACAGCACGTGAGTGCTTATTGGTATAATAAACGAAAACTAAACAACCCCCTATTGTCGTATAACTAACCCCAAGTATGCAATAACAACACGTCTAAAGCCCTCCGGGAATCTCCTTATCATGCCCCAACAGACACATGACACCCCTTATGTATCCACCCTTATGGCACGTTATTATCACACTCGTTGTTTTATATTTCGTATTACGAAATATCGCTTATAAAATAGTTTTCTTTCAATTAAAAGCTATTGAACAAATAATCAATTAACGTTAAATTAAAATAAATCATAATAATTCAAAAAAAAACATTTAAAAAAAATTATTACAAAATTTATTTCTCCTATACAAAATTTACGTTAAGGATATTAGGGTAAACGCACAGTTTCCTTAAATCCATTATTTGTTGTAACGAGGTCATACGACCGTGTGGCCTAATGGATAAGGCGTCGGACTTCGGATCCGAAGATTGCAGGTTCGAGTCCTGTCACGGTCGCGCTACTTTTTTTTATTTAAAATCATTTTCTATTAATATAATTTGAAAAACGAATTATTTTAATAAATCAAATCAATTAATACCGCTTCTTTCCGAAGAAACCACTTATTTCTTCCTTAATAGCAATATTTAATTATTATATTAAGAAAAAAATGTCTATACAGTCGGAATATAGCATTCTACTGGAGCGCCATCTCTAATACACTAGTTAAACAATCGCCGAATATCAATCTTTACAGTTTCCTGTTTTATTTTAAGTTGTAGTCCTGTTTTACATAAACGATGACAGCTACCAGATGAGGAAGATGGGACCCGACGAAGATAACCTAATCGTTAGATCAATATACTAAAACGAGAGGGAAGTATGCGGCTAACTTCATAACATTCCCATATCTCCCTTATATCACAGATATCTGTGCCACAGACAACCACAGACGCGGAACGAGATAGGGGCAAATTCTGACACGACAACAGATGGCGCAGTAAGTTCGAAATATATATTAATTTAAATATTATATTACGTTAGCCAAAAGATGTCGCTG
>JAWQRP010004577.1:0-11695 GCA_033557875.1 Quadriops clusia | reverse complement strand
TGTTTACATTTGTAAAAATCAGCTGAGCTAGCTGCCACTTAATGATATTCGAACATCATGATTCACACCACTTTCTTGTTAATTTTGTTACTTGCAACGATTTAATCAGTTTGGCCTATACCAAACTAGGTAAGCCAAAAATATTTAGCCCAAACTGGATTATCCTAGTAATCCTAGTAGATTCTGACACGCGTAGGATAATTACTGGTTAGTATTAATAATAACTGCAAGAATTGGTTACTGTTAAATAATGTTAAATAACGAGTGAATAATCACTTTTACAGGTTATTAATAATACTTATAATTTATTAAAGTATTTGGTATACCTTTGGAAGTTTTCAACGTAGGTATATACTATTTTGCAAGATGTGAAAAGTGAAAAAAGTTTTTAATGCATTGTTTTTAGTGTATACCGGATGCCCCACGATGATTTGATCGGCTGACATCTCGAGAACGGATTGTAACATGGTTTGGGAAAAGTGATATACCTTCCAGTGGCGATTCGTTTCGTGTCCTTAGACTTTTCTTCCGATTAGCCGTTTTCGATCACGTGACATCAAGTCTATCATTTTAAATGGAACACTCTGTATATTATTAAGTTTTTAAAAAGCTACTTCTTACTTCAATCATACGATACAATATATTACTCATGTGATGTAATCAATAAAAAGAATTTGAATTTGTTAAAAAAAAAGCAAAAGTGCATTGTTTTACCCCGAATTACTCTATTTGTGAAGCACCAAAAACTGCACGGGCTTACCTCGATTTTGAAATTGTACTTTCAATTTAGAATTAAAAAATTGATTTATTTTAACAATAACTGACAATGAGTTGTGATTTGAAATCATCGATTTATTGGAAACTGTTGTTTTAATAGCTACTAGAACGGAAAACAGCGTTTATTTAACTTTTCACTAAATAACTAGAAAACAAAAATCCACAGTAACAATCTTCAATCGGAAATCCGCATTTTTAATGTTATCTAGATAAATGAAAATTATACGGGATTGATTATTATCAGAGAATAGTGCACCATAGAAACATCTACCGGCTATTGTGCAACAAATTTGACATCGGCTAAAAGTCATCCTCTGCCTCTTAGCATGACAATTATTTCTAAGCGTTCCTAACGGGCTCGGGGCCTTTTTACGTTCAATGAGTATTATCAGCAAATATCAAGAGCACGTAGAGAAGTGACAAATAGACACTGAATAGTATGAATAGTTCCAATTTATAAAGAGCAGAGACAGCGATGGATGCGGACGTCACTTGTTTGCTTCCAATCAGCCGTTCAATCTGCGAGGCGTTATACTCGTGCACGATCCTCATTTGTCTGATTTTGCTATTCAAAAATCAGCATACCTGTGCCTCTGAGCTATATTTAATTGTACAGTACGCCCGACCACGTTAAAATTACTTAAACGTGCGTTGGTAATGCTCGGATGTCGATGCCTTGTTATAACATCTCTTTGTTATTGAACTGCAATGGAAGAGCAAAGAGAATAGAAGGGGAAATAAAAAGTACTTATTTAAAAAAAAACACCTAGACGCGAGTACATTTAGAAATTTTTTTATTTTTGCTTTGCAAATATCTAATATTTAAAACAATATTTAATACATATACAGATTTTTAAGATATTTGTTCTTTAAAGGACGTAATTAAAAATCCGGTAATAACACAAATTACTATTAGGAAGGTAATCTTGCTATCTAAGTTTTTGTTCACTGGGGCGCATATAATATACGGAGGTCGTTTTCCCAGATTATATAATTTAATTATCAATTTTGGAGCATTACCTGCACCAAACAAAACCCCAGTTTGAATTCAAAATTTACTAAATTTAAATAATGAAATTATGTATGTGCATACTATATGAAGTGGTCAGATACTGGACGTTACGCTCTCTGACTTTAGAATACGATTAAAAATATCTTTGTTGTTATTTTAATTCCCATTGTGTTATACTTTCGTGCAAACGACGGCATTTGCAACCCTTTACATACATTTTTGTAGCAGAATGAGCTCTAAATTTAAATGCTGCTGAGAATTTTTAAAATGTATAGGTAAGTTGATGTACATGTTAAGTAGTGTATGTTTCTCTTCTATAAATACTAAAGTTATAGGGGATCGATGATACACTTTTCTTTAGAGGCAAGCCGGTAAAATTTATTTCATTTTTAGCATTTAACTCTTATACGGACATATATTATAAGATATGCGACATATGTTTAACGCGTTCAAGTTGAAATAAATAATTAATTAATCGTGCCGTATTTAAATTAGATTGATCAGTAACCATATTGCTTCAATTTCTTTATCGGCTTCTAATAAAATAACTTTCACACATTCCAGGAGATTTCTAGTAAATTGCTTTTGTTTTAATCTACGCAACCAGCTTTAATTTATATAACTAGAGTAATTAATTATTATAAAGGAGATAAGATGAGAGTTTAACAGAGCAAAAAATCAGAAAGTTTTAATTCCGTGTTTACAAAATTACAGTTACTCTATTTTATCTGAATCATGAGGCTTGGCACGCGAGCGTACATGTACACATACCCAATAATTATGCTTTACGTTGAAGAAGCGACTTTGTATAATAGATGAAAAGTTGTTTGTTTAAAACTTCAATGTGTCACATACATGCCTATGAGCGAGACGTTCTGTTGGAAAACTGAAATAATAATGCCTGGTTTCGAATGAAACTGTCAACAAGTGTATTAATTCGTTCAGTTTGATAGTAATTAAAGATACGATTTTAGTGTCCGGTATAAAAATTTCGGAATGCCTTCTGCAGCCAATATTTCAATCACTTACGAATTCAAGCACATTGTTATATAAAATGGGCGGATAAAGTTACAACACACCTTTCCTTAGGCTGAAGGTTCATATTAAAATAGTAAAGAAATTTATCAAATGCACACCGCCCTCTTATTCAAAACAGTTGATTGCCTTAGGGAAATAGTTCATTATAGCTTCTAAAGATTGGAGATGAAATATTTAATGCTAAATGTTAGTTGGCAGCTAACTCTACAGAAAAGGTTAGCGGTTTCAGTGCTGTGAAATATTTTCGTTCTGTAAAAGTTTCGTAATCAGGACAATAAAGAGGTGTGTCTAAAAGGTAGCATTATTTTTGAAGGGCCTACATATAAAATCGTTGGTGGCTATAATTTATTTTTAATGAATCCCATTCCTTATTAGTACACCGAAATTAGAGAAATAACTCAGTTTATTACCTGCTATCAAGATTTCTTTTTAATGTTTCATTAACAATAGCCTAGAGAAGGTAATAGTTCCTAAGCCAGAGTAAAGAGAAGAGAGCACCTGTCGTATCCTGCAGCAGCGACCGGAAGCTTCGTCACAGTAGACGACTCCTCTCAATGGACGCGTCCAATCTCCACCGGAACTGACCAGCCCCGAGTTGACATGGCGTGGAGGAAGGAATATTTTTACTTTATATGTGGAGGGCTGTAATTGTACCTACGTACAGGATGTGTGATTTAGATGATAAAAGAATTCATTTATCAGCCTTATTCACGTTAATACTGCTTGCAATAACAATGATACATCACAAAGCGCTCCCTTTAAAGAGGGCTCCTCTTTATGAATATGCATTAAAATTCTGAAACGCAGAGGAAAATCTCGAAAATCTTAGTAAGTAATTATATTAAAATGCAGAACAGTCAGTACTTTACAGAGTAGGTAGGTACTCTTTTGGACAAGTCTTGTGTTATGAGTACCTACCAAAAATGAACAAAATCCGTTTAGTTGTAAGTTTTTATAACAAACATACATATAACCAAAATTCTATAGATTCGCTATTTGAAGGTTAATAGCACCCCTGAAAAGGTCGTTCATAATTACTATTACCTACAAACAGTTAATTATTTTATTTATAAACTTGTGTATATACATATGTACGGGTATTATTACTACTACCTTGTTTAAATAGTTATTTTACACATTATCGTCCTTACCGTAAGAAGAACCAACCCGGAAAACCGGATTGCTAATTTGTCAGTTTTGTCGGTTTGCAAGTTTGAAGTTAGATTATACTCTTGATTACGCTCTTGTTGTCGGAAATAGCGGGCAAGGAAATGTTTAATAAATAACGAGGCTCACTTTATGAATTCAGGGGACGGTCGGCTCGGTAATATATCATCCGAGGTCCGGCAATGCAAATATGCAATTGTAACAGTGTAACTACGGAATGCACTCTCGCATGTGTGTCAGGTCAAAGATCAGCTCTAGCGGTCTCACGCTTACACTGATCTTGCTAATCACGTCCTATATTATATCTGTCACATTCTGCTATACCTCGTCATTACCCATATGTCTCCGGATTTTTCGCCGTTTTAGAACTATGTACTCCTTGAACTCAAACTTTGAGTTATAGGCTGCTTACAATCATGTTGTTACCTCAGTAGTTGCTATCAACAAGAATATATTAAATCCTGCTTCAAGTCACAAGTGCAACCAGAGTCAGCAGTGTGAAGAAGCGGAGCTATTATTTTTCCTTTATTTGTGAGCATAGCGATCCTGAAGTATGTACTAGCCAGAAGCAAAACTCCCTGAAAACAGTTATTACAGGAAGAAGCTTCAATTTGTAACACAAATCTCACTATTTTAGAATTGAGCAAATGTAGAATCATTTAACTTCGTAGATTTCTTGTAAGAGCCTTGTTGATGGCATATTTTCCGTAGCATTAATTTATTTTATTCAAATGGGGATGCCAAAATCAACAATATAATTATGATATTTGTGCAATAAACTCCTATTTGTGGAGTCTATGGAAACTTTGTTAAAATCGATAAATAGGAGTATTGTATTATTTTTGCGACATATTAAAAATAAAACAATCGGCGAGAAACTGAGTTTCAAAATTTTCATAGAAACAGAAATTGGAACAAAGGCGAATACTAAAACTTCTTTCAAAATCGGCTTTTTCACTATCCAATGTTTTGAAAATAATCATGAATGACGAATGATATACGACGATGAATGATATACGACGATGAATGATATATGACGATGAATATGTGGATCCCGAGGTATGTGTATTTCAAACGTCACAAGATCTTTCAAGCAAAAGTGTTGTCCTGACTGGCTATTTCTTTGCGCGGACATTCTTCTGTTTTTAATAGTCCATTTGACATTTCTAAGTAATAGTACGAATTTATGAAAAGTACAGTACACGTATATGATACCGCATCTTTTATTAGAAAAAAAAACACTCATCTGGACTTTTTACCATTAGGTCGAATATGGAAATTGCCTATTATACAACTACTGTTATATCTGCACATAACGATTCGAATATTTATTACATCCTAAAAGCTAAATATCATACGACATTCCCCAGTAACGACCGATTGAACTTTTATGAAGAAATCTGAAGAGATTCTATTCTGATGAATGGAAAACTTCCACTAATGACGAATTCAAGGCAAGTATAGTGTTAAAATTTAGGTGGTAAAATGTCGACATTCATAAATTTAATGCTTAAATCAAAAATACGATAAGTGTTTTTTTTTAAATTATTCATTATCGTTCTACATAAGAGTACTAGTACTTAAGGCACAGGCTTAAACACAGGTTAGAAATAATAAAAATTATAAATGTTGTAAAAGATCGAAATAGATTGAGACAGTGGAATATAGTGGAAAATAGAGAGATATAGTTAGAAAGAGAAAAAAATATTACATAGCATGAGTTTGAAGGTTTCCGACGTTTTAACCGATTTTATTTCTGCTTTTGAACAATATAACGTACCTATGCAGAAATATAAACTGAATATCTAGAAAAATATTCTGCACGATAATAATTATTCCATTTATCTGGTTACCTATGCCATAGAGGTATATATTTTATTGATTGGCCTACCCTGTACGATAGAGTGAACCGTACAAATCGTGTTGTTGGAAAAAACCTATCAATAACCACTTACAGTTCTTACTAGTACTGAGGAAGTTCGCGAAGTCGACTGAAACGTCGAAAAAATAAACCAATAGTGAGGCAATAAATAAATAAGTAAGACTAGGAAAGCTTTCCTTTTTTCACTGAATTTTCAACATCGTATGGACGGTGACGCTAAATATACAAAATTGTTCCTGTTATGTCAGATCATGATAATCTGATAAATTCACAAATTAAACGGATAAGATATTGTTATTGGCATAAAGATGACTTGTGCCACGAGGCAAAATTTAAAGGAAACAAGAAGTGAAGACAGACAAAAAAAACCTCTTAATCATTTGCGTGGGATGCGACGTTCTCACTAGTTTACAAACTACAAATCTAATATATAAAATCCCTATTCTGTCTGTCTGTGGATCGGTGGATCTGTGGATTTGTCTGACTGTCCGTAAGGAAAATCACACCGATAAAAATAAATAAATTGATTGATCAAATGTCAGTTTGTTTCCAATTCGTATATATAAGACAAATAATGAATTGCATAGACATATAATAATGTAAGGTATCCTATCTTATTTATTGGTGAAGCTCTTAAAGCACATTCGCAACTTTAAACGACAAAAAAATGTTTCAACAACTAATAGTTTGTGATGTCCAGAGATCATTTTTCTCAGTATTTTTTCAAATATTGGTCTTATTTTTCACAATATATCGTTATTGTCTGATAGATTGTTGTTGTCTGTAAAATGTAAATAACATAACAGTTGCATGAACCTATCTGTGGTCTCGCAATAATTGGATCTATTGACCTGTAATTTGAAATTTTATGTTTTTTTATATTCGGCATTGATAAAATTATTGCGAAAAAACTGTACGGTTATTGACTTTAGTAGCTCTCCATGATTTCTGCGTATAAATTTCTCGTCACAAAATTCGTGATATTTATTCGTTTCGTTCACAATTGTTATCATCATGGGCACATCAAAAGAGTTTGCAAAACAGTCGTTTTCGATATTTTCATTACTTATTTCAAAGGCATCCCAGTCAAAATTGTATGAGGCGACTGCGTAAACACAACAATTGCAAGTTGCTTGTCATTGAGTAAGACTTTTCGGTGTTGTTTTCTTTTCCGTTTCCAGTATTTAGTTTAACGTTATTGTTTGTTTTATATTCGTATATAGAAAGCTATCTACTTTGGAAGTTTTTATAATAAGCACAAAATAGTTTTACTGTATTACATTGAAAATGGATTTACCTTCAACATCTCGCGGTACTCGCGGTTCTACGCGTACAAGAGAAGATATTGATATATATAGTGATGAAGAAGAAAATCTCTCAATTACTGACTTTGAAAGTGAAAGTGATGATAGTGTTGAAGAAATTGATGTCGGAGATTTTAGTTGGCGAAACTATGGTTTAGTGAATCCGGCTATATACAAATTTGACAATGAAAACTCTGGTATCTCAGATGCATTTGAAATACCTGTAAGTATTGAAAATATCGAATACGATTATTTTGCAAACTTTTTTGATGTGCCCATGATGACAACAATTGTGAATGATACAAGTATCAGGAATTTTGTGCCGACCAGGAATCTATAGCAAAAAGGAAAACATGGGTAGTCACTAACGTTGATGAACTATACAGTTTTTTCGCAATAATTTTATCAATTATATGAAGGTTTAGAAATAAGTATTCTTGCTCTTTTTGTAAGTTTATTCAAATATGTTTATAAACATACACGTGAAAAAGACATTTCGTATAAAATTTTGTTATATAACTTAAATTAATATGAATGTGTTACGTGCCCGAATCTGTTCCGTTGGAGGGCGTCTCGCTTTGATATTTGTGTTTGTGATTTGACTAAGCGCCCGTCGAAGGCCGTAGGCCGGCCGAAACCGGTAGCGTTGAATAAACTTAGAAAAAGAGCAAGAATACTTATTTCTAAACCTTCATATAATATATACATCTTGCTGGGATTCACCTTAAAAATTTTATCAATGCCGCACATAAAAAAACCTAAAATTTCAGAATACTGGTCAACAGATCCAATTATTGCCAGTAGTTTTATTCCGAAGTACATGACCAGGGATAGGTTCTTGCAACTGTTATGTTATTTACACTTTACAGATAACAATAATAGACCAGACAATAACGATGTATTGTAGAAAATATGACAAATATTTGAATGCTTAACAGTAAATTTTCAACATTTTTCCGTCCTTTTCAAAAATTAGTTATCGACGAATTTTTGCTATTGTTCAAGGGCAGATTGCACTTAAAGCAGTTTATTCCATCGAAGAGGCATCGATTTGGAATAAAGATTTTCGTGTTATGTGATTGTGAAACAGGAATTATTTTGAAGATGCAAGTGTACACCCAGTCTGAAATCGACATTCCGCGACATGACCCGTTAGGTGTTTCTGGCGCTGTAATAAAAAAACTTATGGTGAACTATATGCAAAAAGGACATCTCCTTTACACTGACAACTGGTATTCCAGTCCAAAATTAGGCGATAAATCCAATTTGTCTAGATTTACTTATAATCACATTTTATTGATAATGTTGCGTCTTTTCTATATAGGTACCTAGTTTTGTTTCATTTATTTAGTTCAAGGTACAGTCTATTGCAACCCAAACAACAGTATCATTTGGTAGAATCAGCTATCACCAGTCTCATTTAATGTGTAACAAACTATACATCTAGTTGTTGTTAACGCCTTGTATTGTAGTAATTACCGATGAATGTTACTTGGGTATCGGTACGAATATGTTTTCAGTTTTATGTTAAACCCTTATTTCCTTACCCTAGTCCTTTTTCTTTGAATCAGTTCGTGTAGAAAGTAGAAAAGAATAGAAACTTGTTTTTTTTTCACTAACAGTATTTCAAGATTTGTAAAAATTAAAATGTTTATATCTTTGCCAATTTCTAATTAGTTTTATAGCATAACAATCATAAACCTAATTACATACATTGTATTTTTATAATTATGTATAATTTAGTAGTTGATCCGGCAGAGATTACCCTGCTTCTAACTTTTAACCCCGCTCCTTATAGTATCACTTCTGAATTGATGAATGTATACAAAAATAATATCACACATACTTCCTATCAAAATAGATCTGCAAAGATATCGTAAAGTCTTGTAAATTAATGAAATGAAATTTTATGGCGGTTTGTTCCACTAAGGTATCTTTAGTGTACATAAATGGACCTTGCAAATTTCATGGCAAGGCACAAAGTTGCAAAAATTGAATTTTCGATGGAACAATAAACCTCTGCACGGCTTATCTGATATTTATTTAGTAATTATATTGTGAGACATTTGAATAATTGACCAAGTGCGCGCCGAACATTACCGAGTAGAATTTCATAACCGAACTGTAATTGTGTTCAAAATTTTAGGGCGATATAACTTCGAAATCTAATTTTTATCATTTATAAGACTTTATGATAACCCTGATATACTTTTTCCAAAATTCTGTTTTGCGTTCCGGTGAACGGTTTTGCGGATATATAGCCGTAGCTAAAGGGTTAAATGGTAATTAATTAAAATGCGTGTAAATTCTTGATAGTTTTATTTTTCCAGTAAATGACCGGTTTCGCTCTTAAAGCATCTCTCTGGAAGAGACAAAAAAATAATTGTAATATTTCGCCTTACAATAAGCAAACCATTAATACAATATGAGGCTATGAACCAGCATTATATATAGTCAACTATCAATGCAGAATTGTTTGTTTTGTTATACTTCTGGGTAAGTTCCGGTTATATTTTTAGCATTGTAGAAAAAAGTCTCTTCTTATCATTTCAATAAAAAACAATTCCAACTTTGTCCAAATTGCTATATAATCGCTCAAAATGTCTATGTGATTCCCACGGTAAAAAAATGAACATAATCCTTGTTTGTACTTGTTTTAGGGCCCTCCAGAATCAAAAGTATGACGCGTAAACGTTTTTATAACAAAAGACCACCCGGATGACGAAATAAATAAAAAATTAGACAATGCTGAAGCTTCTTTGTCGGATTCCAAAAATTATTCTTATGACCAACGAGGTTAGAAAGAAACTGTCATATGTAAAATTGAAAATTAAACGTAGATGGATAACGTCACATTATATAGAAAGTCTTTTTCTTAAAAGAAATGACAGTTGGCTACAAGGGACATTTATTATATTAGAACCAAGATTTTGTTCAGGCCGCCCACAGAAGTCTTTTGGTGAATTTAGCGAACGAACTAAGAGAAGGAAAACAGAAGCCCTTCGTAGTAAAATTAACTCTAGGAGTTAACGTTCGCTGCTCAAGTAAAATTACAATGTAAAGGCAAGACAAATGCGTGCAAAAAATATAGAGAAGCATTAAATAAAAGTCAGAAAGAGCAAAAACAGCAATTAACACCATTGGAAGCATTATCTATGGTTGCCGAAGCTGGTCTGTCAACTAAACAGTATGAGATCATTCGAAGCTTTAATAAAAACTATCATGCAGGCTATACAATTTTACAGAAATCTTAAAAGAGACTGTTATCCTGTGCAAGAAAGTTATAGTTAGAGCAAGTTGTGCAGAAGTTAATCTATAGGACGTATTAAATCATACTTCTCAACGGGTGTTTTGAAGTTTGACAGAAGTACTTCAGCACTTAAATGTTGAAAAAAGTAACAAATTCATTTTATTGTAGGTACAAGTGGGGATGTGATGGATTGCAGCAAACAAAATTCAAACAAAAATTTGAAAACAGCTCCGATTCGGAGTGGAACATATTCCAAAGTTCGTTTGCCCCTTTGCAATTATCTTAAGGTCAACAAAATAAGATAGTATGGCGAAACCCATTACTTTCTTCCCCCCATTATTGTCGACCAATTCGAATATGATTTGTTGAAAAAACAGTAGATATTACGAACGAGGTTACAATGGTTGACACGAAAGTGTGCAATGCTGCACCAAATCAACAATGAAATGTGGGGTTACAAGTAAAGATTTCAATAATAATGTATCATTAAATAAGTCAGAAAATGAAGAATCTCTAAAATTTGGGCTGTCAATATTACATGCAGGAATAAGATTGTTTGAAGGACTGTTTCTTCTTGCATATAAATTGCCAGTTAAAAAATGGCAACTAAGAACTAAAAATGATAAACAAATAGTGAAACAAAAAACATTAGAGATAGAAGAGGCATTCAGAACACAATTGGTGCTCACGGTGAATGTTTCTAAATCTGACTTTGGAAACACAAATGATGGAAACACTAGCTGAAGATTTTTTATGACGAACTCTTAACTTCAATATTGGGTATAGACTCTCGACTTGTATATCGCATGAACGTAATTTTGAAGACTCCGATACGATTGGGAATATCAATTAAATAATTTATTTCAGCAATATATGATATTGTTAGGTCAGGACATGTTAGGATAGGTTAAGTTAGAACAGGTTAAGTTACATTTATCTTACCAAGTAGGTATCCATTATTTTTTTAGTAAAGACATTTATAAAGCTCAAATACAATTTTATCTATAATTTATGTTTCATTTTGTGCATGTGCAACAAAATAATATAATATGCTGAAGTATATTATTCTACAAACCACTAACTCGCTATGTAATCAACAAACATAATTACCGTCGTAACGTACGTGTGTACGTACGTACGTCCGTCCGTCCGTCTGTCGGTAATTTTCCCATTTTAAGGAATATGATTTCTATGGTGAGTGTGTATCGATGGTTGCGCCACTATGAAAAAATCGCATTTTAAAGAACATCAATGAGTTTTGTAAG
>JAWQRP010004576.1:0-11695 GCA_033557875.1 Quadriops clusia | reverse complement strand
TAGTAATTTTGCCGCTTATGCTTTTTATAGGCAAATGGCGCCACCATCAAGCGGGAAATAATAACTCATAGGTGTCTAGGTAATAATGTACGATATTACAGTTTAGTTTTAAGTCAAAAGTAGGCATATAAAGTGCGTATTACATACGCTCGGGAGAAAAAGAAGTTAAATAGAATTGATATTTAATATGCTCCGCAATATTTTCCTACAGTGTACATAATACATACATTCAGTGAAATAAACAGACCCAGCTATGTAAATTTTACGTATTACTTTTTACTGTGTATATTCGTACACTAGCACGCTACTAACTATACATGCATACTATAGTATATACGCTAGCGTCCCCTAACAATATTAAACTCATTCGTATTCTAAGCCAGTCCTTGACCGAACCTTATTATTTTTTCACATTGTTTAGCATTCAATGTAAGTCCCCATTGTTGTCACTGAAACTTTGCGCGGCGCGTAAGCTGTTCATTTTTCTAAGGGCGCACTGTCAAAGCCAAGTGCAAAATATTAATCGTTGTGTTGTTCCTTGGGGGTCGCTTATTCCCATTATTAGTTGAGTGTTTTTTGGGCGTTATTTTTTAGTGTTGATTTTTACTTTCTCGTATATGCAGTATGCATACGTAAGAATACATATAAAGTATTGTATTCATGCAAAAAATCGAAATTGAGATTTTGATAAATCTCGACGTTTTGGGTGCCCTTGAATCCGTTTTGCCCAATTTTGCCTTGGTGTCTGTCTGTGTGGAAGTGTGTGTGTCTGTGTGTAAACAAGATACCTCAAAAACTACTTGACTTAGATCAAATGAAATTTGGTATATAGTCATTATAGTTAAAAAGTAAACTCATATCAACTTTTGGGTTTATTCGGCTAACCGGAAGTGGTAGTTTACCTGAAACGGAAGTGGAACTCTTTCAAGTAAAATGCCCTTTTACTTGAAGGTATTTGTTTCAAATTTTGTACTCGCTTCAGAAATATCTAAAAACTCATAGATATCAAATTTTAGCACAATTGCCTAACCGGAAGTGGTGGTATACCTGAAGCGAAAATGAAACTCTTTAAAGTAAAGTGCCTTTCTGTTTCAAGGTCTTTTCCAATTTTGTGCTAGCTTTAAAAATGTCGAAAAACTCTCACATATCAAATTTTAGCACAATTGAGAAACCGGAAGTGGTCTTTCGTTACAATTTTTTTAAAATGTATATGTGAAAAGAATATGAAAATTAATAAATAATAGCTCTGAATCCTGGTGTGAATATGCCTTACCTTGTCTAGTACATCTTATAAGTATACGAGAAAGTCGAATGGGGACCACTCCATATTTTTTAAGATTAAGAATGCGTTTTTAGCGTTAGTATTTTAAGTTTAAGGGCTTTATTTTTTTCAATTTTAAGGGTTTTATTTTTTCAAGTTTAAAAAGTTTAAAGACTGTATTTTGTTGACATTAAGAACTTTTTTCTTCAAGTTAACGACTTTTTTGTTGCAATTAAGAACTTTGTTCATGAAATTAGGAGTGTTTTTCTTGAAGTTAAGCGCTCATTTTCTTAGTAGTTTAAAGGCTCGTTTTCTTATAGTAGTATAAAAAGATGGTTTTGTCTTGTTTGACGAAAAGAGCAAAAGTAGCTTCAGCCCGCCTCCTGGCGTCAGTTCCACTGGACTGCTGCGATATTAAAACTTTTGTAATTGAGGGCCTGAACGCGCGCGATAATGGCTCACTTTGCAATTTTAATTTCGCGCCAGTCGTCACTCCGGAAGTTGAGCGAGCCCGGCTTTTAAATTTGATTATTTTTAATTTTTCTAATTTATCTTGAGGTTTATGGCTTGGAAAGCGACCGCGCTGATGGGTAATGTAGGTTCCTCAACCTTTCTTATAATCTTTCTAGAACGTTATGTTCTATACATTTAAGCAAATATATTTTAAAAACAAAAAAATAAAATCACTTAAAAATTGTGTTAATAAATGACAAGTTTATTTAACAATTCAAATAGATATTAGCACTGGCGTGAGATTTCCCACATCATCCAGAAGGCAGAAATAAAGCGAACTAAAGCGAGCGTGTTACGTCACCTGAAAGGTTTCAATAGCGCGCTAAATGCCCGTCGAAAGGTTAATTATAGATTTTGCCGATAATTGACATTTCAAGAAATGTAGCAAACGTAACGAACAATCCTCAAAGAGCGGTGCGGGGCATTGTCCCTGACACAGTAATGTCAAAGAGAATAATTTTTAATTAATAACTTGCAAAATTCGTAATAAGCTGTTGCCTAATGTGCGTGATTAGGCAATTGGTGTTTTACCGAATTTACCGAATCTTAACACATATGCCAATTCTAACACATTATGCCAAACTTATACTAATCTTAAGACATACCAATCTTAACTTATAATGCCAATGTTACTAATGCCACATCAACGGAGATAACTAGTTCGTTTTAAACCACCTTTCAAAATATACCTACTTACGGCAGTTTTGCATGGGCGTATTAGCATAAAAGTGAGATGTTTGCTCTTTCAATATTTGCCTTTATGTCTAGGTACAATTTGTCGCGCAAACTGGCCGCGCGATTATAGACTATGTATCTGTATATGTGTCGTAAATAAGTAAGTAACTAAGCGAGTAAGTGGTTAAACATATCGTTAAAAACAAATACTTTGAAAAATATAATGTTTAAAGAATGAAAAATACTTTAAAGTCTACAAAATAACGCTTAAAATAAGGAGTAATAATAATGTTAATAATTTTAATATTAATAATTTTAATACGTACTAATATTAATAATAAAAATATTAATAATGCAGGCTATCATAAAATCATATTAGAAAAACTCTTACCAGGCCAGATAATCGAGGCGACACTGCATAATATTAAATCGCGTACAAAAGTGAAACAGAGTTCCCACGCTCTTAAAAATCATCACCATCCAGCGGAATTTCATTCCATAAATAAATTATTAATTTATGCAATCGAAAACGAGTTTGGTCAGCACCTATGGCACAACTGGACCCTGAGCCCTAACGCATCCTTCTTCTCAGTTCTTGTATCAAGTCTCAGTTCATCCCTCTTGGGATTTCATCCCTAAAGGGTTGAGTTGGTCCACGCGACCTTAGTGACCTCTCTCAAGGCTCCTCAATTTTTCTTATCAAGGTTACGCTGATTAATAGGACCCGTACGCGCGCCTGGGAATTCCCAGATCTAGTAAGCTGGGGCGACTAAAAAGGGTGGTTTCCACTCCTGATTCACGGGGTGGGAACTTCCAATTGGTCGATTTGCATACTATTGGAGTTTTATTAAGGGGCCGAATAGATCTGAACTGGATTTCAGAATAAAGATTAGGGTTTTAGAATAAAGGTAAGGATTTTGATGTGAAGATGAGGATTTTAGGATGAAGATGAGGATTTCAAAATGAAGATGGCGATCTCAGAATAACGATGAAGATTTCAGAAGAAAGATGAATGAATTATATCTATTATGTCTATTAATAAAAGAACGAGCAGTCTTGCGTGGGTGCAGATATGAACGTCCTCACCGACGACGACCTTTGTATTGAAATTTTCCAACACTTTTTCTCTCGACGACTGTAATCTCGCTCATCCTTGTACCATCGCAGTCGTTGTTTGGTAAATCTGAATAATTTTGCATTCTATTGCTGGACGATTTATGTGCTCGAAGATTTAGTATACTCACGATATATCATCTATAACAATTAAATATTTACAATATTCGATTTTACAAGAATTGCTTGATTTATTAAGATAATCGACTTGTTTTTGTTTATTAAAATAATCTACATGTTTTTCTATTAAGATTTATACTCGTAGTATCAAATATTGAGGATTAAATTCCCTACATCATTTCACCGAATCAACTCATTAGTTTTATTACCTAACTTAAGCAAGGCAAACAAATTACATGTGCATAAACACACAAACAACGGCTCAAGTGCGAAGCTAAAGAGCAAAAAGCGAACACCCAATTTAGCACCGTGCGTCATCAGGCATGGCCCAGGTTTTTTCTACTTTTTAGCGGACAAAGCGGCGCGCGGCGATTGAAACGTATTTCTAGTTTTCATGCATCGCTAGCGTGAAATGACCTTTAGCGGTTGCAACACAGGACCTTGATAATACATTTGACAAATACCTTGCGCATTTTTAAGCAAGGTCCGCCAAACGCAAAAATCCTGTTATTTGTTTTTATGCGCTATTGTTAAGGTTACGTTACGCATTGGAAATGTTTCGTTGCGCTGCATTCATTATACAAATGTTTATCGGTTAGTTTATTGTTTATTTCATTCATCTATTGGTCGCTTAATGTAGACTACAGTTAACTATTTCAGGATAAGGTTAAGAGGCAAAATGAAAAGTCAAAAAGTCTCTAAAGAAGTTGCTAAAAATCACTAAGAAAATGAAAAACAAATTGATCGAAGAAGTCGCAAAAGTTGGTCAAAGAATACACAAAAAAAGAGCAAAAAAAAGTTGTTAAAAATCGTAAAATAAAGATGCTAAAAGACACAAAAGAAGAAGCAAAATGAAGACAACAAAACAAAGACTGAAAATTTAGTTTAAACTTGCGTTCACCAGTGCGGTTACAACGCAAGCCATTAAAGGTAGAAACGCTTATAACGTTGCGACAACCTAACAATATTTACAGTGTTTCGCGAGTTGTTTTATTACACCAGTAATATGTGTGATGTTGCACACGTTCAAGTAATTTAATAACACTTGTGCAATTACTGTTTATTCTTATACACCCAGTAATTTGAATTTCAACCTTGTTGGGTTCTCACAATCAGCACGTCGCCGGACGGCTGTTAACTTACGTGTTTGATTTTAAGGCTAAAATAATACATATTACAAAATATTAAATATAAAATAAATAATTATAATAATAATGATTGATTTTAGTTATTGTTTAGTTTGGCTGGCCATTTAGCTTTAAGAGTCAAGAGCAGTACTGGCTTTCTTGCAATTTTCTAAGTTTATTATAAATATTAAAACAAAACCAACAAAATTGGCAGTGGCCCTACAATTCTAAAAGTAAGAAATTCCGTATGCTTCTTGACACTTAAGATTTACCTACGATTAATCAATGGTGTTTATAAATTGTTTTTTCATCATTAGAATAATCTTTTATTTGAATAAATTTGGCCTCTGAAGAAGTGACCTGTGTCACAAAACGCAATAGGTCACAAAATAAATCATGAAAATTAACTAAAGGCTTGATATATAAAATTCTATAAAAAAATTAGTTGTTTTTCGAGTAGGTAACAAAACCTTTAGTCAACGTTCAGTTATTATATTTACATACATATGTATAATCGGCACTCAATGTGAAGACGAAGTTATATTGTCCATCAATTTTTTTTTACAGTGTAACTAACGCAAGATACACAATCTCCAAACGTGTAAATTTAAAATAACAAATTGTTCTGATAATCCGACAGCGCAATCTTGCGCAAACCCTCGAGTGAGGTTGCGGAGATAGAAGGCCGCCTATTGCGGACACCGCAGCCTAAAGGTCAATAAATTTTTCAATTCGTTCGCGTCGGTTGCACCGTGGAAACGATGGAAATTTATGCAAATCGCCTGTTAACTTTCAAATGGCTGGTCTGCATTAAAATCCGGAATATTATTAAAACGATATTAAACCGCGTCGCGGAAGTGTGCCCGACACGCTTTAATGCCTCCAAAGTTCAGGGATCTTCGGACAAGACCGACCACCAGGGCTTGCTCAGCTTTGTTATGGTTAATTGATCTTGCACTGAAAAAGATCGTTCAATCGGAACGATCTTCTAGTGTTTGTAAATGTCTTATTGTTTGTGCGTCTTTGTTTGGCATCTTTCTTTGACGACATCTTTCTCTAGCACCTTTCATTGTTTCTGCGTCTTTTATTACTACTGTGCATGTTTCACCTTTTCTGTACCTTTAACGCTATTAGCCGAATAAAAGGATCAAGGACAAAATATGTTGCCCTGAGGCTTTTTAAACCAGAAAAAATTTCAGCAAAAGATGCACGAAAGAGGACGGCGATCGTGGAAGCTTTTATGCCCAACGTTATGCCTCAACAAAAGCCCGTTTTGACAAATTGGATTTCCTCTTCTGTGCTACATGGCGTTTCTATATTTTTTCCTCTAATGCGTGTCCTTTACTCCTTTAGTTCGCATCGCAGCGGGCGAATGTGAATGGATGAATTATGTAAAGGCGCCTTAGAGTTTCCCTTTGGTAATTCGCGACGCACACGAGGTCCCTTTCAAAGGCACAAAGGCATATAGTTTCTTTTTTTATATCAGCTTCAGAAAACTTATATTTATCATATGGTTAGTATTTTCTATATTTTGCAATAAGTTTTGTTTATTTACTAATGTTTTAATTTCAAGCAAAATAAAAGGTTAGAAGAAATTAAGACGAAATATATAATACATTGACTTAACTTTTTCTAATAATTTTTCGATTGTGTTTCGACACTAACCGATAAAGGAGGAAAACACGTTCTCGCACGGGCGGAATCGTCCCGATTTATTCGCCGAAAATTCCGCAAAATATTTGCGCAATCAACTTTAGCGGCAATTATAGTGTGGAAAATATCCATATATTATTATGTCCATACATAAACAACAAACAAGCTGATTATGTGGTATTTACGCATTTTGTGTCAATATTTCCTGTAGTGCTGATGTGTTTTGTTCGCCAAGCTATTTACGAGTGTAAAGTCCTCTTTCTGCTGGGACATCGAAATTCGTGGCGACAAGAGATCCTTTTGTTGCTTTGTACTCATGTTATTTTTATTATTATTATATTATTATTATTATAATATTATTTTTATTATTATATATTACGCTTATATGTATTATTGTATTCTTTGGTTATGGTAATGATTTATTATAATCCTAGAGACCTATAGTAATTCGGATTATAGTCTGGATTATGTAAGAGATGTTCTTTTCATAAAGACCCCATTAAAAATTCAAATCGAAACCGACATGGCGCGCGAACTGGAAATTTTTGACTAACTTGAAATTTCGGAGTAGCTCGGAGACAGCCGACTTTAACGGAACTACCCGAACGCCCTTGTTAATGCAAAACCTGTGGCTATGTCTGTACAAAGTAGCAAATGATTTTTACCTAAATCATATGAGTTTCAATGGTTGATTATAGAATAATTTGTATCAATAGATGTTCAACGCAAACTTAACTGCAATTTATAATAATAATTATTATATTAATCATTAATATTAACAATAATAGAGGGTTGCTTCGTTGCAATAGACTATAAGTAGCGATTATCCCACCCGAGCCGTATGTTTGCAATGGTTTAGCGGATCTGTCAGTTTAAAAATAGAGAGGTAGCGTGTACTTAGTCTCTTAAAATTGGTTCTATTTCAGCCAAACTTTTGGTATTTCCCGAAAATATTTGTTAAAAAAGTAAATACATGTTCAAAGGAAATAAAAGAGTGATACCTCCTGGGAAGTGTTTATTGTTATATCCACAACGTTTCGCCTATCTGTCTATATAGGCATCTTCAGGCCGAGTCGTTTTGGCGCCAGTAAACCGTAAAAGGGAGTCGCAATTATTTAATTTGGTTACCCACTTGCTGTCTTGCATATCCAGTAAACTGGTTACAAATTTCTAATCAATGTATATAACCAGTTTAATGGATATGCAAGACAACTACAGGGTGTTCAGATGAATATGTAACATAAAAACTGCCGCTTCTTTGGCGCGCTTTTGCCGCCTCTTTGTAGATTGTAGATTTTTGCGTTACATATTCACCTGAACACCCTGTAGTGCGTAAGACAATTAAATAATTGCGACTCCCTTTTACGGTTTACTGGTGTCTAAACGACTTGCCCTGAAGATGCCTATATAGATAGGAGAAACGTTGCCGATATAACACTAAACACTTCCCACGAGGTATCACTCTTTTATGTTCTTTGAATCATCGATCTGAGCCTGAACTTCATTCCTAAATAAATATATGTTGTTCGTGAGAGTCCATGTGTTGTTTATCAATACATATATTGTTCGTAAATGAGTGTTATTCGTAAATATCTGTGTTCTTTATAAAGGTATGTGTTTTCCGTAAATAATATAAACACGCGTACGAAAGCCAGAAATGCTACTTTAGTCGAGAAATAATCGCGGGAGTTTTAAAAGTTCGTTTTTAGTGGTTATAACCTTTTGATATGTGCGTTTATTTGTCAAAGCCTCCTTGTATTTAGGAGCAATAGAAAAGAAAGTGGGGGGATTTAAATTTTCAAACGCTTTGTCCATCAATCAACAACTTGCTGGACTGATCGGTCAGTTTAATGCAAAAAGTGTATTTATGTTAAGTTGTATTAGTTTATATGTATAATTATTACATATTTAATATTATACAAATAATATTATAGATTTCAATTTATATACAAATAAACCTATGCAACTCACCTTGCACACCAATTCCTCGTGGGTGTTAACATCCACACATCTATACAAAGAACTCCCTTCGACTTGGTCCAGCAAAAGATACTTCTCAGCTACGATAGTAGCTTGAAAATAACTATCCGAACTGTTAGGACTCAGAGGAGATTGGTCAGCGTCAGAGTTCACTTTACTCACACGACACACCGATTCCTTGGGTTGGCTTGCACAAACTGTACGGATCTTTTTCGCGATATCACTATTCGGGGACACTACCTCGAACTTCTTGTCGGTCACGAAACTGTTAGAAACCCGCGCACTTCCCGTGGAGAGGTCCTGGACGTTCTGCATCTTGACTTTCCTGGAATCTCGATTTGCTTCGAATCTTAACTTGGTTTGGACCTCAACTTGGCACAAAGAGCACAATCACTAAAACCACCACCACAGGTTTGCGATTCGTAACGGGAGAGATACAGTAAGAAGGAGGTCCTAATCGTCTAGCTGAAGAATGATGAAGAATGTTGGCGAATGTTGAAGAACATGGAGAAGAGTAAATTTTGTTAAAATATCATTAGGTAGATTGGTGCTGAAACAAAAATAATTCCGAATTAGATCGTCAGTTCTTTAATTTTACTGTATTTTATTTCATTTATTTTAGTTCATTTATTTTCTTCCATTTCTTTTATTTACTTTTACAATTTTTTAACTTGCGAAAAATATGAAACAACTGCCTTCCGAACATTAAAGCTGCCTCGTTTTTACACACAAAAAATGAAAGAAAAACCGTCAACACACAGTGGACACATTTCAGACCAGTTTTATTATGGCCATTCGGACTGCTATAAATTACACCAAATATCAACATAAAAATGCCTTTAAAGGGACGCTCACGTGTGCCGACAGGTCTATTGGGGCTTTGATTGACTTCACCGCAATGATACTTTAATCACATAACATATACATACGTACATATGTGATCATATTTTATGTGACATTTTATATATTCAAATTATGATATACATATGTAGGTATACATGTATATGTACCTAACTACATATGTATATGTATTATGTTTGTTTATGTATAAGTGGTTAATTTTGCAGAAATAGCACGTGAACCATTAACGTATGCACCGGCACGTCATTAATATTAATGCGTATCCAATGACGCGCGAAGAGGGGAATTAAAGGAAAAATTCATCATCATCCCGACAATTCCTCCTAACATTTCGCAACAAAACTCAATTTGAAGTAGAGTTTCATTCATACCTTCGCTGAAATCGAATCATCGTCCAATTCCGGGAAATGAAGGAGGAAAATCGCGCACATTTTTTTCAACACTTCTCTTAATTTATTTGTACGTTCGACTTTAAATGTAGGTACAAAAAAATTAGGAATAATTTTAATAGCACACAATACTTTTATCAATAGTAAAGTTTTAACAAGGAACAATAATGTTATAATTTTACACGGCCAAACGGTTCACAAAAGTATCCATCCGCGATTGCCAAAAAGGTCACAAAACTGACATTGAGCGGCCAAACGCGAGAAAACGGGGAAAATTGGAAAGTCCAGGACATAGAATGTTGCACTTACCTTAAGCGAACGTCGGGCGGTCTTCTAATATCACTTAAATGCGCAGTATCCTGAAAGGTCCTGTCGAACTGGGAGAACTAAACGGAACTGTGGTATCGATAAAACATAAACACTTGTCAAATCAAGAGGAGCGACAACGGGAGTTCTCGCGCATCACACCACAAAAGCCATGGTGCAACTAAACACACTGAACACAGTGGCGGAGATCGGAATCCATTATTTCATAACAGAGTAGTTCGGCGAGTGGGGAGGCCGGTCGATTGTGCGCACTGGGGCGCTCTGCTTTTCAGGAGCTATATTGGTGGTGAAATAGGGTGGTTGTAAACTAACTCTCTGCGTCCTTACGATGCCGATGGATTCTTTACTGCGCTTCCACGAGGCTCAAGATCACCGGTCAAGGGGGGCGAATGCTGACGCGTGTGCCAGTATTTCTACATTATTGGATTTAATTATGTATTATTTCGCCGGCGCAATTTAGTGACGCTTTTCTGTTCCGCGTCTTTCTGTTTTTCTTTTATCCTAAGATTGCTGTGGTCCTGCGATTGTTGTTGTCCTGGGAATCATTTACATATATGTGACAATCTGTCTGTTTAATCGCTTCGTGTTCCTCACGAGTTTCGCGAATTGTTGTAAATACATTATTTATTATTTTAATGTTATTTTGTTTCTTGACCTCTTCCTATTTTATTATTTTCTTTTTCTTTCCTGGGTTTCTTAGGTCTGTTTAAATTAAAATGCTTTCTTGTTTCAATTCATTTATTTTTCCATGACGTTTGGCCTATACAGGCTGGTCCAGCTAAGGCGACCCGCTTAAATTACAGCGTTATTAACAAAGTTAGAACAATAAAACTTGCAGAATTTACTCAGCACCTAAAGAGCTCCAAAAACACTAGTAGTGTTTGTTCTGCCGCGCATAGTTTTTGCGCAAGCGCACTTGCATCCATAAGTGATGATGAAGATGAATTTTTTTTTACATATTTTAAATCGGCAAGTAATTCTCCATATAACGGTATAAACATTTCTGCAGAAAAATGGCGAATGGCCGAAAAACATTTTTTTATTATTGTGGCTTTATTTACCAATTAAGGGCAATGAAATTTCCAAAAATTAATTCTGCACACAAAGGGCTTAAAAACATTCCAATAACTTTTTACTTTGTGACATTTCGTTTCCGCGCAAGGGCACACTTTTAAAAATACATAGTTTTCAAGGTGTTTTTATTATGAATTCTAATTCTCGGAATGATTATGCGTACAACTATACTAATATTGCAGCAAAAAATCTTGATTTATGGATTTTTTTATTTTAGAGACTATGTTCACTTAACCGACACGCACGCATCTCTAGTTATTTTGTTTCAGTCGCTCAGGCCAGTAGATTTATTAGACATGATAATTGACAAATCCTAAACATTTGATAGTTAGTATGTACATTCTGTTTCATATTAAATCACTCGTTTACTTCCATTTTCTTTACTAAATACAATAATATTTATACAAAATATCACGTTAAACTAAAATAAGAATTTTTTAAATGATATTATGAGTACTACGCCACGGATTGACTGCTAACTGTGCTAGCAAGGCAGCGTTCGCCAAACAAAATTAGTGACATTTATTATGGAAACAAGATGTACGTAGTAAACAGTTGCTTACAAAACCTATTGAGCGTGAAATAAAAGTAAATGAAAGAAT
>JAWQRP010004575.1:0-11697 GCA_033557875.1 Quadriops clusia | reverse complement strand
CCTGAGTCGGATTGGTAAGACGTCCGTAGATATTTCCGGCATCCGTCAGGCCGAAGCGTGCCGCTGCATGCGCCGAATCGTTGAAAACATACGACGAAGTTTGATAAATAGGTACCGCGCGAGCTCCTGTCGCCGGATCCGCCTGCTCCTGTCCAACGTGAACCTGGAGCGTCTCGAAATGCAAATTTTCTCTTTTCATATCTAAGTTTTTTTAATAGTATTATTTTCTTGCAAAGATATACTCACCAGAAATATCAAACAATAAAATCTATTTATTTAGAAAATACACCTATTTTTACAGTCACAAACAGAAAATATACAAATATTCACCCATTAAAAAAACATCCGAAAAGAATATCATTCTATGGAGACATTAGACAAGACAGATCTTATGATACTGCGCACGTTGCAGGATAACGCCCGTCTGACGACAAAAGAGCTCGCGGCAAGGGTAAATCTCTCGACGACCCCTGTTTTCGAGCGTCAAAAACGCCTCGAAGCCGAAGGGTATATCAAAAAATACGTAGCTGTCGTGGATGCAGAAAAGCTCAATCGTGGCTTCGTCGTCTTTTGCAGTGTCAAACTGCGCCGTCTCAACCATGATATAGCATATGAATTTACAGAAAGAATTCAGAATATTTCCGAAGTTACAGAGTGTTATAATATATCGGGCGACTATGATTACCTGTTAAAAATTCATGCCCCTGTTATGAAATATTACCAGGAATTTATTCTCAATGTGCTGGGAACCATAGATAGTCTTGGTTCACTTATGAGCACATTCGTTATGGACGAGGTAAAACATAATTACGGAATACCCTTTTAAGGAAGCACAATAACCCTTATATTCTTTTCCTTTTACAATCCGGGAGTTCGTTATACGGATATTCTGACAGACACTTACCGGAAAACTATCTATGCAATAAGTAAAATCAATATTCAACTCTTTAACTGCCTGTCCGACATAAAAGAATAGTTCACCAAGCAGTTTACCTATTTTATGAAGCCTGCGATTAAACCTGCTTTTGCCAAGCATAATGGGCATCAATCCTGTAGAGCGGACAAAACAAAGCCCTTTCTCTATGTTTCCACCGAAATATCCTGCAGATATCAGGACTACTGTCATGATTTCAGCATCGCTTGTCTTACGACTTCGCGGCTCCTGGTAGTTCATTGTTTTCTACAAATCATCAAAAAATACGTATATTGCAACGGTTTTTATAACCATGGTCAATTCTATTTTGTGTGTTAGCAACGCAAAATTAAAGAATTGACCTTTTTTATTCAATATAAATATAGCTAGCAACTTGAATTAATTAAATTGAAGGTATCGCTCAGGATAATGCATGTATTGCAGAGCAATCCCCTTATCCTATCGATCCGGAAGGTTTACGCAAGCCTATAAATAAGCTCAACCAATCCCAACCGGGAACAGAGCAAGATGCAGAAGCATAAAATAAAGGAATTAGAAAAACACGAGGTTAAATAAAAAGAGTATGAAGACAAGCTGGACATTCCGGGCTCAGGAAACAGGTATAGCAAAACCGGTAAAGATGCCACTTTCATGCAGACGAAGAAAGATACGATAAACAACGGCCAGACCAAACCCAGACACAATGAGTGACAGACTTTTAATACAACCCCGCAATCAGAACCAAGGAGGAGGAGAACCTTCCGGTGATTGTGAGACGTCCCCACAAATTTTATCCTGAGCAAAACTGAAGGAGTCGACAAGACAGGATAAGCAAGAAGGGGTTTGTCCGTACTTTCGCCGTGTTTTCCTCGGATCAAAGACGGCACAAAGACGGCACAAAGACCAAGCAAAGCCGGCGATGGCCGGGTTTATTCCGGCTTTATAATGAGTTTATTCAACTTTTTTTACGATCATAGTACAGATAAAATACGAAGATGATATTTGGCAAGGGCTAAAAGGTTGTCTAAGTTCTGTAACCTTGAAGAGGTGATATTATTATAGATAATTCTCATTGTCATTGTTTTAAATCCAGAAGGGGCCTCTACATCTGTTTTATCATTCCTTCAATATCTTCCATTAATTGGATTCGTTCCAACGAGAAGGTTGCGTCATTAGCCTGAATATACATCAGCATCTTTTTGGCTTTGATTCGCATAGCCTGTTGTTTTTCGGTATGGTGGTAGTAGCTGTCTTCAAGCAGCAGTTTGGCTGCGATTTCCATTCGTTGCAAGCCAGCCATATCATCACCGTTTAGTTTGGTAATGATTTCTTCCATAGAAGCATTTAATAGTTCTTCCGTATCGGTATCCAGCGAATTATAAACACTTTGTATCAGCCCCGGATTTTTTCGTGCAGCATCCGTATCACGTTGGCTGATGATTTGGGCAATTACTTTCCCCAACTCTTCAATCTGCACCATAATAAAGTCACGTCGTAACATACTCTTTTAATTGTGGCGCCAATTTACGAATAATAATGCAAATCAGGGGATAAAAGAAGTCAGTAGAATTAATAATGCCAATCAGTAGTTAAAAGAAGTCACCAGTCGCTTTGCGACAGTAGTTAGAAGACAATAGTTGGTAGTATTTGTTGAATCATCATTAACCACTAACCATTAACCACTAATAGTTATTCTGACTCCTTAACTACTAACGAAGTGATAACTACTCTGATTACTGATTCGTATAGATAAGTAATTGATAAAATAAGTAAGTGTTCTTAATTAGTAGTCAATACGCATCTCTGTAAAATGCCGAAAATCAACGACATGCAAATTTGATATATTGAATTAATTATGAACAGTTACTTACCTTTTTAACCATTCAGCGCTAAGGAGAATAAAAAAACTAAACCGTTCAACGTTATAACCTCTGTATAATATGAATAGTTATATATTTAGTAGTTGTATAATATAATTATGTATGAATGATATGAGTGAAAAATATAATATATATATGATGTATGGATATATTGATTTAAAATAGCACGTTTTCAGTGGTATGAATGGTTGTTGTGCTGTGAGGTTGAAGCTTTTTAATCTTATTATTTAATAAAAAAAAACAGTATAAATAGTTGCATATTATAAATACAATAAATATATTTGGAGTCTTATTTCCTATACCGGAAATATTATAATTAAAACAAATCAGGAATAAAAACAGAGAGAACAGGAATTTTCATTTTTATATAAACTTAGCTATAGTATATTGTATAGGCAGATCTTTGTGCATGCCCTAATGCAATATAAATTAAATACTTCTTCGGATTAAACAAATAAATAATAAACCAAACTATATACTAACATAATTATGGCAGATTTAAATAGTGTAGAAACCACTTTAATGGTTAACGGGAATAAAACCCACTTTGTTAGCTTACAACTCTACCAGGCCTTTAACAGCCATCATCGTTTTGAGATAGAGGTGGATTTTGACGAGTTGGATGACGTATGGATGGAGAGCCCGGCCAAAATGATAGACCTTATAGGAAAAAAGGTCAATATTACCATGAAACAAAAGCAAACCGGCGAAGAAAACCTGTTTGAAGGAATCATCACCAATGTCACCATGTCCGGCTATCACGGCCAGCAAAACGCAGTGATTCTTACCGGAGCCAGCCCAACCATCCTTCTTGATGGGCACAAATCGATGGATTCGTTTATGGATAAAACACTGCAGCAGATTGTAAACGAAGCCGTTGGTAATACCGGTAATGGTGGAAACGTAACAGCCAAACCCGTATTTGGTGGAATGCTGGACTATGTGTGCCAGTATGACGAAAGCTGTCACGAACTATTAAATCGTTTGAGTTGGCTCTATGGAGAATGGTATCTTTATGACGGAACAAAAATTTATTTTGGAAAACCTGACGCCGATGAAGAGACCAAAGTGGTCTATGATATTCATATGACCAGCTTTCATCTTTCAGCTAATTTAGTTCCGCCCAGGTTCAACCGCTATCACTATTTACATCATGACCCGAAAGAGTCCAAGTTTGATGCACCCGATAAAGTGCCCGGTGTGGAAGGCTACCTGCAGAAAACGCTGGATATGTCGAAAGAAATATATACATCCGAATCCAGCCTCCCCTTAGATCCGGTAGTCAGGGTCCAGAAAGAGCTGGAAGATATGCTAAAGATAGAGAAGACCCGTGCCGCCGGAGAAATGCTTACGGCTAGCGGGACCACTCAACTCTGCTCGATCAGGATTGGTCAAAAAGTCAAGCTGGTATTCCCTGACAGTATGGAAGTTAGCAAAAAAGAGGTAGATGTATTCCGTGTAACGGAATTAACACATACCATCGATCAGGAAGGACATTACAGTAACAGTTTCAAAGGAATTATGTCGAAGCTGGAAAACATCCCGATGAACCCCTGTCCTGCACCTATAGCCGGTCCACAGATAGCGTGGGTGAAATCGAACGCCGACAAAGATAAGAAAGGTCGCGTAAAAGTTCAGTTCCAGTGGCAGAAGCCAAACGACAAAACCACCAATTGGATAAGAGTAAAAAGTTCAGATTCCGGAAAGAGTGATAAAGTGCCGAATAACAGGGGATTAGTTACGATTCCCGAGGAAGGTGACCTTCAGATGATCGGCTTCGAATATGGCGATCCGGACCGTCCCTTCGTAATGGGAGGCATTTTCCCCGAAGACGTCAGTAAAGGAGGAGATGTCAATAACAAGATCAAGAGCTACAAGACCCGGGTAGACAGCTCGGTCACCTTTGACGATGAAAAAGGCAGCATCACCATCAAAGACCAGCAAGGATCAGACAGCACAATGACCTTCGACGGAGAACAGAATATAGTTGTCAATGCAGAGAAAAGTATCTTGTTAACCAGTGGGGAGTCATCTATCCTGATGAAAGCCGACGGAACCATTGATATCACAGGCGTAAATATCACCATAAATGGCTCCACCAATGCCAAAATGCTGAGCGGAGGAGCACAGTTTGATGCAACATCCAGTGGAGCCAAAGCCAATGTAACCGGAACAACCACTACCGTACACGGCGGCGATACCACAACAATTTCAGGACAGACAAAGACTACGGTTACTGCTGTGGGCCCTACTGTGATTGATGGCGCAGTGATTAAATTGAACTAAACCATCCAATATGAAAGAAACCAACCCAATAGAGCAACGTATCGAATCATTGGCAGATAAATGGAATGACATAAAAGAACTGAGAGATATCAGAATCATCCGTATACACGCAAAAGAAAATGAAATGCGGATGATTGATGCTTTCGTTTGGTATATGCTCGGTTTGGATACGTTGATCGATGATATAGCGTTTATATTAGATCCACTTTTTGTGGATGAAGATACTTACAGCCGGCATTTGCTTCGATCGCTGGACGCATGTATAAAAGAATGGAATGAACTCCCCAAAGAGGAAGGGATTGAATTTGTACAAGTAAACTGGCAACCCAATATGCAACTGGCTGATAAAAAAATGCATCATCGTTGTTTGTAGCCAATTTCAACCATCTGGCAGAAACACTGAACCTGGAAGACGGACTTTTTACAGTGGCTGTACTTTCATTTCCGCATGCCCGGAAGAGAGATAAAGAACTGCACGAATGGCTCGAAAATGCGATCAAGGCAGGCATATCACCCCGTGTACGTTACCTCATAATTGATTCGGTTGAATATCCGGTCTTTGAGAAATTAACAAATACCTGTCCGAAACAGGTATATACCCTTATTCCGGATTTGGATATGGACAATGTGTTGAATCAGGTTGCCGCAATGGGTGATCCGGCCGATCCCTCTACACCCTATCGCATAGCCTTCATCAATATGATGAATGCGATGGGAAAGGATCAGCCCCAAAAAGTACAAAAAGAGGGAGAAACATGCATTTCAATTGCCAAAGAAAATGAAGAACGCGATCCAAACTGGGGCATTCAGGTCGTTGTTGTAAATCTGGCATTAGCCAACGATCAGCTAAAATACAAAAACTATGATAAAGCATTGAAATATACAGACCAGGCAATCACAGCGTCCGATTCACTTTTGGAGAAGTTAGATCCTACTGTTGCCAATTCAGTATCCGGACAAGCGTATATGACCCAGGCATCCGTCTTTTGTTACCCCAAAGAATGGAAGAAAGCCATACCCAACTATATCGCTGCAGCCGATAGATATATAAAAGCCAATAACAAAATAATGGCCATCGAAGCCTACCGGATGGCAGGTTTCTGTAGTGCTAAATCATGGGGTGATGCTACCGTAGACTACCTGGTGAAAGGATTTCGATTGGGAGAAACAGTCGACACAGAAAGCCTTAAAGCAAGTACCTATTCTGTTTTGATCAAACAATTGCTCAATAAGCAATACAATGATTATATCACTTATGAGGAAATTGACCGGATCGCATCCAGGCTATATGGCGATCAATGGGAAGAGACTATCAACCAGATCTGGAAACAATCGCCGGATGTGGAAGAAACCTATGCAGATGCGATTAGTGTAACAGACGTACCGCCACAGCGGGTAAACAATTAAAAATGCTGGAAAAGATACAACAATTCCTTGCAATTCATCCGGAATGGGCCGGAGTATTGTTTATCCTCGTGGGAGTAATCCTCCTTTTAGGCAGTATTTATGATTGGCACTGGATTTTCGGAGATATAAATCAGAATAATTTCAATCCGGCAAAAGTAGACGGCCTGGTCAATTTTTTTGGACGTAAGGCAGCACGGGTGATATGTGCAATGGTAGCATTGGCTGCAATAATAGGTGGAATTGTATGGATATGGATTTACTTGAAACAATAATAAAACACAATGAAAAATGCAGTAAAAACAGACCGGATGGACATTACCATTGATTTATCCTCACAATATATTTTCGTACAACAAAAATGGAGATACAATTGGTTGGTAGACAGCTATTTTTCAGGACAAAAAGCATGGACAACCACAGAAAAAAGGAATTTCCATAACAAATCCGACCAGATAATCTGGAAACTATGGAGCTCAAAAGCCTACCTGATGATGAAGGGCAATTCAGTGCTGGCCCAGCGATACAGAAATGTAAAGTTTTATATCAATATAGATGTGAAATGGGTTATCAAAAGTGAAACCGAACATTGGAATGTGGATGTATATAAAGTACCTGTCGGGCAGGGCGGACCGAGTTTTGCAGATTGGGAGAATAGACATATCAGCTTATATTCAGAAGACTACAAAGGAAGCCTGATAGCAATAAACAAGGGACAAAGAACTGTAGCACATGAATTAGGACATACATTTAAGGACGAGTCCGGTCTTTATCCAAATGATGGTTATGGTACATTAGATGAATATCCTGGAGCTGGCATTCCTGATCGTCAGTATCACTCCGATACCAGTAGTATTATGAATGTTGGCAATAGCGTCAGGGTACGTCACTATGAATATTTGAAAAAGGAGCTAAATTTATTAATACCCACTGCATCATTCGAAGTTTTTTTATGAACAAATACCTGACATGTTTTATTCTGTTTACACATCTGATTGTATGTCTTGGTTGTGAAAATAAACAAAGGATAAATGATTCTGCTGAATTAAAAAATACGAAAAAATTAGATAGTATGAATATCATTGTCGATAAATCAAATTTACAAAAAGAGGATATTCTTTCATGGAGTTATGATCAGGTACATGCAATATTAGGGGAACCAATCTCACAGAAGGAATTCCCTACAACCGCAATCACAAAATTTTCGATTGAATTACGAAGATATTTACCAGCAGATACAATTCTTCAGGTGAAAGAATTGACATTTAGAACAGACTCTGTATCCAATCTGACTATTTGGTACATCGAAAAAGATGAAAAATGGCAACCGGTACATTTTATGAAATGGAGTAAAACAGCACAATTTTGATTTTTAACATTCTGATTGAAGTAAAATAATATGAAACAGTCCCGCGATATAAACGCAAAAAATACGGGTGACAGCAAGTTAACTCCCCCTTCGAGCGACGCCTCTTATGCAGAAAAAGCGGCGTTCAACCTGCAGAGGCAGGCAGAAGTAATGAAAAATTCATTGACTTCAGCCATCGACAGCCAGCAGGCGATTCAAAACAATCCCAATGCATCACCTGCCGATAAAGCAGCCGCAACGACCATTGCAGGTGCCGAGATGGCCATGTCGATGGCAGGTAACCTGATGGGGATCGGTATGAAAGTATCAGAATCGTTAATGATGCCACTCTTCGAAAAATTATCGTTTCTTAAAGGGTTGGCCTGCCTGCCCGTACTGAAGCAAACCGATCCGGTGATAGGAATTGATATTCACAACGTGATCATCCCTCCTTCCCCCGTTGTGCCCATGCCCCATCCGTATGTCGGAATACTGCTTCGCCCCAAAGATTTTCTATCCTGCGCAGCCCTGTCAGTGATACCTGTCCCACCCGAACCCGAACCAGTAGACGAAAAGTCGGATGGCCCGGCAATCGCACAGGCAAACAACGCCAAGGCGCTGAACCTGGCTCATACGGCAGCAACAATCGCCATTGGCATGTTGGGCGCAAGCGTCAAACTGGGCGACTACCTGCCCCGTGCTGTAGCAGGTACAATCACCGAAAATTTCCCACACATTCCGATGGGAACAGGATTTTCACCCCCCTTTATGACCATTCAAAAGAACGTCGGGCACTCCTTTCTGGGAAGTCTGACAGTCCTGGCCGACAATGACCCATTGAGTGGTTCTGTGGCCCATCTTCACAACGACTGCTGGGATGTAGGAGTGACAAACGTTCACAGCGAGGAAGGAGTACCCAGAGTGATGCGCCTGTATGTCCCTTCAGGAATCCAAACCTCGATCCCGATGGGGAAACCCGTACTGACTAATCCCGTGCCCATTCCGATCAACCCGATGGCATTAGGCAAGAAACTATTGAAGGCAGGATTCGGCAAACTGAAAAAAGCAGCTGGAAAGATCTCCCGGAAAGCGGTCGAAAAAGCACTCAAACAAATTGGGAAAAATAAAAAGCTCAAAGCCAAAATGGGCGGTTGTCCCGGCTTAACCAACCTGTCAAAAAAATACGGACTGGGACTCTCCCACCCGGTAGATGCCGCCGAAGGCTATTTCTATACCGACAATGTCGATATTTCACTTCCAGGCATCATCCCGGTAGAATTTGAACGCACCTATTATTCCTACAGCGACTATCATGGTCCTTTGGGTATCGGGTGGCATCATACCTACGATATGGCGCTTGCATTCGATCCCGGAGAAAACCTGGCCGCCTTGCGCCAAAGCGATGGACGTACAACGGGCTTTTCAATCCCGGAACGGGGTGATTCGTTCTTTAACCGGAAGGAGAAATTATGGCTACACCGTACCCATGAAGACACCTATTACCTAACCGACCCCGATGGTCTATTATATCATTTTACAGCCCGCGAATATCGCAACCCACACAATCGAACCGAATCACACCTGTTGCAAAGCATCAGCAACCGCAACGGCTACTCCATCCGGTTCGAATACGACACAGACGGCGTCCTTACTAAAATGATCGATACGGCCGGACGCGATATCCGGTTCGAAACCGATGGCAAAGGACATATAACCACCATCAGCACCCCCGGTCAATCATCAGAAGGCAAACGTATCATCGTCTCCCGCTATGCATACGATGCCCACAACCGGCTCATCACCCAGACCGATGCCCTGGGTCATCCCATGCACTTTGAGTATAACGGGCACCTGATGACAAAAGAGACCTGGCGCAGCGGACTCACCTGGCGCATGATCTACAATGCCAAAGGAACCGATGCCAAATGCATCGAGATCACCGGCGACAATAACCTGTTCCATTATAAAATAAACTACGTAGCGCCCGATTGCACCATTGCAACCGACAGTCTGGGGCAGCAAACCACCTACTACCACCGGAACGGGTTTGTTATCAAACAAATTAATCCAAACGGAGGAGAATACGTATACCGCTACAATGACGATAACGAGCTTGAATGGACGATCGATCCCATAGGCAACGGCGAAGGCGAAACACACGATGAACAGGGAAACCTGGTTACCAAAACCGCCGCCGATGGCGGTTTTACCAGCCTTAAATATGAAGACCGGTCCTTCCCTTACCTGCCCACCTCCGCCATCGATTCCGTAGGAGGACGATGGCAATGGGAATACGACGGGCAAGGCAACCTGGTCAAACGGACAGACCCCACCTCCGCAGAGACCACCTTTGAATACACCGACGGCTTGCTTACAACCATTACGGGAAGTGAAAAGCAGCAAACCCACCTTACATACGACCTGCAGGGCAACCTTACCAAAGCCATTGCTCCCGACGGCGGCATCAACCGCTGGCAGTACGACCACCTTGGACAATGCCTTAAACACGAAAATGCGAAAGGCGGCGTCACCGGATACCAGTACGACCTGCTGGGACAAGTTACCCATGTAAAGGAACCCGACGGAAACGTCCGTGAGCTTCATTACGATAAAGAAGGCAATGTAATCCATGCCAAAGACAGCGACCGTGATGTTCGTTTTACCTACCGTGGAGTAAACAAACTGGCCTCCCGCAGCGAACGCGGTGCCACCCTCCGTTTTGTCTACGATACCGAAGACCAGCTGCGGGGAGTCGTTAATGAAACAGGCGAAGAATACCACTTCAAACTTGATGCTCAGGGCGATGTAGTAGAAGAAAAAGGCTTCGACGGACTAACCCGTCAATACTACCGCGACCTTGCCGGTCAGGTAACCAAAGTAAAACGTCCCGACGGACGGATGCTGGCCTATGAGTATGATCCCGTTGGCCGGGTTACGAAAACCATTTATAATCCCAACGATGATCACCCCACAGAAGAAAGCTACGAATACCGGCGGGATGGAGCCTTGATACGGGCCACCAATAAAGATGTGGAAGTCATCCTTGAGCGTGACATCCTTGGGCAAGTCATTAAAGAAACCAGTAATGGCATTTCGATTCAAAGCATTTACGACCAGTCGGAAAACCGTACCCGAATCACCTCCACACTGGGTGCCGACATCCGGGCCGGCTATAACCTGATGGGCGATGTGACCTCATTAGCCTCAGGCGGCTGGCAAACCCAATACCAGCGCGACCTGTTCGGCCTGGAAACCGGCCGGACATTAAACGGTGGTGTACGAACCCGTACCGAACGCGACCGTATAGGTCGTGTAACCGGACATAAAACCGAAAAAAATAACCGTAATTTAACGGAAAAAGAATATCTTTGGGGTACCAACGATAAGTTGCTTTCAGTCGTAACCAACGGTAAAACTAAACACTTTGAATACGACGGCTGGGGAAATTTATCCAAAGCGGTCTTTGAAGACGGAAAGACGGAGTACCGCAATCCCGACAAAACGGGTAACCTGTTCGAAAGCCTCGACCGTATGGACCGTAAGTATGCCAAAGGCGGTCAGTTGGTAAAGACCGCCCGTTGGGAGTACAAATACGACAAAGAAGGCAACCTTGTCAGAAAGAAGGACAAACAGGGCCAGACGTGGCGTTACGAATGGAACGATGCCGGTATGCTGGCAAAGGTAAAACGTCCCGACGCGGCCGAGGTTACGTTTAAGTATGATGCCTTAGGACGCCGGATTGAAAAGTGTTTCAACAACCGCACGTACACGAAATGGGTTTGGGATGGAAATGTACCGTTGCATGAATGGAAAGAAACCCATACCAAAGACTACGAAAAGGACAAGGGTTACTTTACCAACATCGA
>JAWQRP010004574.1:0-11698 GCA_033557875.1 Quadriops clusia | reverse complement strand
TATATATCTAGTTGAATGTATTGTGACGTCATTTACCCTAGTCGTACGTAACGTGACGTCATTTACATTTAATACACGGCACCCTTTGTTTTTAGCAAGATGAACGTTAGACATCAATTGCAGTAGGCGGTGTGAAAGTAGCAGATGTGCTAGTGGAATTCACAAATCATCGCTTGCTTCGTTTTTTATGCCGAGAACGTCCAAGAGATCGGATTGCATTGAGTTTTATCGTTTACTTGTACGAGTTTCATCGTTTATTTATATGAGTTTTATCGTTTACTTATGGGTTTTATCGTTTACTTATGGGTTTTATCGTTTACTTATGAGTTTAATCGTTTTCTTGTATGAGTTTTATTGTGAAATTACGTTTCTGTTTTCCATCATTTCATGATGAAGATTTCATGGCGAGTGTTCAACACGTGTTGATCTTACGCAACCTAAGGTCACTGGATTATCTCTGGTTTTCGATGACATACCGCCAGTGCCGGTACCTAGCACGTGATGACTGGTCACATGAGAATTAATATGCAGAAGATATTTTTTGTTTCGTTTGTGTTTTGTTTTCGTTTCGTTTTTATTTTCGTTTTGGTTTTGTTTTCGTTTCGTTTTTGTTTTCGTTTCGTTTTTGTTTCGTTTCGGTTTTGTTTTCGTTTTAGTTTTGTTGTAGTCGCCTGCTTGGTTGACGGCGATCGAGATCGACCGAATATATTCAAATCCTGATTCAAGGAAACTCGCATTAACCTGGATATTTGCTCCATCTTAATTTACACAAATATTTGTGTAAACACTGATACGGTGCAAATAAGCGGCGAGGCGGCTGGGAGATGGCAATTGATCGTCGGAGAGCAATTATCGCTTTTATGTGGCGAGTAAATTAGCCTCCATTCAGGCGATCGCGTTGCCTCATCTTGAATATGTGTCACGTAGGAAAAAAGAACGAAACAAAATAAAAAGAGAAAAACTGAAAAAAAAGAACGAAAGAAAAGAAAAAAGAAAAGAAAAAAGAAAAGAAAAAAGAAAAGAAAAGGAAAAAGAAAAAGAAAAGGAAAAAGAAAAGGAAAAAGAAAAGGAAAAAGAGAAGGAAAAAGAAAAGGAAAAAGAAAAGGAAAAAGAAAAGGAAAAAGAAAAGGAAAAAGAAAAGGAAAAAGAAAAGAAAAAAGAAAAGAAAAGAACAAAGGGAAAAAACAAATGAAAACTCACCAAAGTGTTTTGGTACCCCAAGCCATACTTCTCGTTGTCCCGGGGGCTCAACTGGTCCATGACACTTAACTGATTCATTTTGGGTTCTTCACAAATTGTTTATAAATCCAATAAAAATAAAACAATAAAGTCTGATAAATTTAACCAATCACAAAATGTAGAAAAACGCCCCTGGTGGGGGCGTAAGACATTCTTTTGTTCCTTTAGGCCGCTGCCATCTTGGATCTGGAACAAAATTAACAAGTAAACAACCGTCCTTTTTACATATAACAAGAGCACACAAAAAATGTTTGTTCTCTCAGTTACCATTATAATGGTAATTTGCAGGTGGCCGAATTTAGGCGACAAGTGAACTGACTACACGTGTACAAAGGTTCCTTCCACTTCAAACTTGACGCTTCTAGATCAGGACACCTCTGGACTAAACCCGAAAATGATCAAATCCGGCGGGATCATTAGGTTTTATACGTTTGCAATTAGGTTCCTATTGCTGTTTGTCATTGTTTTATAATTTGTTTAATTTTGAGTCGTTTTTTGTTTAATTCGTTTTTTGTTTAATTAGTTCTTTGTTTAATTAGTTGTTCGTTTAATTTCGCGTTGTTCCGCTGTTTAATTGCAGCCAGCGCCTGCTTGCTTTATTTGAGGGAAACGATTAAAAAAAAGTCACGGCGTTTACAGTTGTCATTTTGCCGTTTTATTTACCTTCTTTATGGTCATCATTCGCGATTACATTTTTATAGGCGGCTTTAAACGTTCTTAATGACACAATGGGATCATTAGCGGATTTGTGGCGGATGTCTTGATATTAAAAGGATTTGGTTTTGTTTCTAAAATGGTTTTGTTTCTAAAATGGTTTTGTTAAAAAATGGTTTGATTGGGTTATGTTAGGTTAGGTTATGTTAGGTTAGGTTATGTTAGGTTATGTTCGATTGGTCGAGGATCCTTACTTGACGATTAAAAATAAACAAAAGAATAAAACAAAATCGAGAGGGAATTCAAATAGGTAGAATTTAAAATTGGACAAGCGGAATCTTGGGACAAATCCAAAGAAAAAACAATGGAGCAAAGGTCTATTTGCGGCTCATGGGAAATGAATCCGATAAAACAGGTGCAAAACAAAAGCATTACTTTTGTAACAAAATCACTCTAAACCATTAAAACTCTGTATTTAATTAGTTTGCTTGATGTTGCGCAAGCTACAAATGTACGTCTATTAATTATTAATTTATTTTTTAAATGGTGTGTTGCGAAACCAACTAAACAAGCGCTAAACCGCAAAATCTATCAGATTATCTCGAGAGAGGTTTTCAACATCAGCGGTGGCTTTGGCACTGTTTGTTATGTTTACAAATTGGATCTAGAGCTCGTCTATGCTTCTATTTTGGCACCTTTTGAAGTGGTTGAACTCCGAATTTTGGCTGATAAATTATTCGGCTTTTAACGTTACTTTATTACAGTACTTTACTAATATTAATTAGTTATGTACGTTACTTATTTTTTATGTTAGTTATTATGTTACTTATGATGATACTTATGAGGTTACTTATGATGATACTTATGATGCTACTTATGATGTTAGTTATGATGATACTTATGAGGTTACGTATGATGATACTTATGAGGTTACTTATGATGATACTTATGATGCTACTTATGATGTTAGTTATGATGATACTTATGAGGTTACTTATGATGATACTTATGAGGTTACTTATGATGATACTTATGAGGTTACTTATTTATGATGTTTCTTATTTATGATGATTTTTATTTATGGTGTTGCCTATGAGACATTACATAATTTGTATATATACATTTTTCCACTTGTTATCCAGTTTATTGTCGCATATTCGTTTACACAGATTGTTTACTGCTGTAATGATGGAATAATGTGGAACACTTTAACTATGCCGAATTATCTGTACAGCGGTTACAAAACGTAATACCACATATAGTAAATACATAACATTTCGTGTCGTTAAATAATTTATCTTAAAGCATCTAAAACGGTTTTACATAACAGTTTATAAGTTAAAAGTCGCTTTATCGGTGGCCCACAAACAAAAAATGTACATTAACTACAAGGTTGGCAATAATTAACAAATAATAAAGAATAATAATAATAAATAATAAAGAATAATAATAATAAATAATAAAGAATAATAATAATAAATAATAAAGAATAATAATAATAAATAATAAAGAATAATAATAATAATAAATAATAATAAACAAAAAATAAGAATGAATTCAAAAATGACAATCGTCACAATGCATATATGTACCTATATCTAGATAGCTATTATTATTATTATTATTAACGTTAAATTAAAAACGGCAAAACAACTTACTATTTTGATTTTAATTAGTTCACGTATTTGATTAGTATCACAATAAGTTTTATATCTCCGAACGCGACTATCTTATTAAAAATAAATGTTTGCACTGAACACAGCACATTCGTTATGAATAATGATGTAATCAGTGTGAACAGTCATTAAATACAAATCAGTGTAAGCATTGTTAGGAAAGCTTTATGGAGTGATAAGACATGCACGGGCTCCCACATCTTATCAATGATTGCTAAACACTTACTGGATTGGGAAAATCGAGTTGAGATCACTAGTATAGTGATCACCAGCAAAATTATCACTAGCCAATTTATCACCAAGGGAATGATCACTAAGAGAATGATCACCGAGAGAATGATCACTAAGAGAATGATCACCAAGAGAATGATCACTAAGAGAATGATCACCAAGGGAATGATCACTAAGAGAATGATCACCAAGAGAATGATCAGCAAGAGAATGATCACTAAGAGAATGATCACCAAGGGAATGATCACTAAGAGAATGATCACCAGAGAATGATCACCAAGAGAATGATCACCAACAAATTAATCACCAACAAAGTAATCACCAACAAAGTAATCACCAACAAAGTAATCACCAACAAAGTAATCACCAACAAAGTAATCACCAACAAAGTAATCACCAACAAAGTAATCTCCAACAAAGTAATCACCAAAAAGTAATCGCCAACAAAGTAATCACCAACAAAGTAATCACTAACTAAGTAATCACCAACAAAGTAATCACCAAAAGAAAGTGATCACCAACAAAGTGATCGTCACTGAAATGATCGCCAGCGAAGTGATTATCAGTGATCACCAGCTAGCAATCTGAAGCGATGCACCAGCACAATCGCAGCCTACTGGATCGGCGTACTTTTTTCAAATGAGAAAACCGAGTAAAAACCGAATAAAACCGCCAATAGTCAAAGCAACAACGATAGTAATAGCTCGTTGTTATTCATAGTCAGTACACATAAAGAATGTTTTCACTGCAATTATCGGGGCACGCGATTACTTACTGTATCTACATACATTCTATAATATATTTATCTATAAATCACTGGTAGTTAAAATTGGAGAACGCACTGTATATAAATATTATAATAACATAAACAAATCGGAACGAAACATAACATAAATTGTTCTAGTTAGTTTGTTGGGTTAAATAATATTCTAATTAAATAATCTTTCATTGAATAATATTTTAATTAAATAATATTTTAGTTAAATAATATTTTAGTTAAATAATATTTTAGTTAAATAATACTTTAATTAAACAATATCTTAGTTAAGCAATATTTTAGATAAACAATATTTTAGTTAAATAACCATAGACATAACATTAGACGAATTCTCTTTTTTCTCACTATTATTTAATTTATTTAATTTAAAAGCGTGCTATTTTAGGTCGGCCAGCCGTGGCCGCTTTCCCAAGATTACTAAATTTGATTTGTTGTTGGACGTCGATGCTAATTGCCGCAAAAAGTTTTAGAATTTGGCTCAGTTTGTGAGCCGCTCGTAGCGCCATCTCTTGCAATAGCGCCGAAAACTAAAGAAATTCACTGAAAGTTAGGCAACCGAACATACGCTGGTGTATACTTGTCTACAGAAATAGACGTGGACAAGCTTTGCTTATCTACGTTGCCAGTTATAATAATAATATTAATGATAATAAATAATACTAATAATAATAAATAATACTAATAATAGTAATAAATAATAATCCTAACGATAATAAAATGTATGCAGTGTTAATGCAAATAAATACCTTTAAGCAAATAACAAAGCTGACACGATAACACTACGTGCGCTAAATGTAAGTCGAAGATATTTGCATACGTTTGCATGCGGTTCAAATTATGAAGCAAGCTAGATCGTTGAGAATAAAATTAAAATATGTATCTACTTAAGAATGAAATTCAAATTCTAGTCGAGAATGAAATTCAAATCCCTAGTTCTTCCCGCGCCCGCCTTAGCCGCAGCGCTGCCATCGGCGCCCTTCAAATTTGACATTTCGCACATAACCTCAATTTATCGCTTTAAAACTTTCAATAATGACAAATAAGATCGCTGGGACATGACTAAACAATTTGGGAAGATCGATCTTGTTCTGTGAGTGCTCCATTTGCATATCTCTGCGCTTAATATTCGGCCACATCGCGGGCGGCTATGCCTTCTTCTTAATTAAATAGGTAAGACAAACATTCGCTTTATTTAATCAACGTTGTTTGTCCGAGTAGTTTTTGTTATCACTGTTTCGTGATGAGGTAAACATGATGTCGCCCGCGAAGGAACTAAATACGCAATTTGTTTCTTTTAGATCTTGTTTCTTATAGCTTTCATTTGTTATAACTCATTTGTTACAGCTCTCATTTCTTGTAGCTCTCTTTTGTTGTAGCTTTCATTTGTTTTAACTTTCATTTGTTATAGTCTTCATTTGTTATACCTGACATTTGTTATATCTGTCATTTGTTATATCTGTCATTTGTTATATCTGTCATTTGTTTTAGCTGTCATTTGTTATAGCTGTCATTTGTTATAGCTGTCATTTGTTATATTCTTCATTTGTTTTCCATTCTAAGCAATCTGAATATAAATAAGTGACTTTGCATAACATTTCCGAATTAGTGAATACATCTTTTGACTAATTTTAAGATGAGTAAAGTCTTACGTCACATATGTTGTCCAATGTTATGCAATTAATCCTCATAATGCTGATAACAATTATAATTAATATTATAACAAATAGTAGGTATACAAATAGTATAAAAAAGAAGATCTTAAGCATCAACTTGTTTCAGATTCAATATTTGACGAATCGAAATGTTGTACTGCCCGGAAGGCATAAACATATCCGACATCTGGATAGACCACGGATTGTCGCAATGCTTCTCGGAAACCCTCTCAAGCAGCATCATCGGAGGATTTCTGCTAATCGCCGGAACAATCCAGATTTGCATGTATCGGAAATACGGGACGGAAATAGCGCAGAACCACTTATCGAACAGCAAACTATTCACCTTGCAGATTTGCGTCACTTTATTCATGCCGATTCTAGAGATAATAAGGTTCGCCTTGCAGGCAACCGTTTTGGGTGATAAAGAAATTAGCGGATATATGGTGAGTTTATTTTTTTGTTGCCCATAAATCTAATCATTTCATTTAATTCTCTTGTATTGCAGATATTAGCCTTAAGTACCTCGCTTCTAGTTTATCCATTTTCTATCGTTTTAATCAACAAAGAAAGATGGTACCTGCTACCCTCTGTCCCCACCAGGGGGCACGGTTTAGTCCTTCTAGTGTTTTGGAGCTTAATATTCATATCAGAGAACCTAGCTTTCGTGAATTTGGGGCAAAAGAATTGGTGGTTCCATTTTAAGACGTAAGTTTGATTTTAAGACTTAAGTTTGATTTTAAGACGTATGTTTGATTTTAAGACGTAAGTTTGATTTTAAGACTTAAGATTGATTTTAAGACGTTAGTTTGATTTTAAGGCGTAAATTTGATTTTAATTTGATACAGTTTGTAGAAGAACTAACAAAGTAAAAAAAGTTTAAAAGTAACTCATAACCTTATCTTATAATTGATTATCACAGACGAATCAGCTTATCTAATACACTGATTATTTGTGATTGTACTTATTAACCTGACTTAATAATCCTAAGAATAATAATAATTCTAGCTAGGTAATAATATTTTAATGATAGCTAATAATAATATTATTAGAGAATTACTAAAGAACGTATTCCAGGGACACAGACAAAATCGAAATGGGACTCTTTTGCCTGAGATACATATCTTGCTTAGCAATATTCATCTTGGGCTTAAAGGCACCCGGCATCACCCAGAACATTGATTATTTTAACCTGAACGATGCCACAAGAAACGTAAACCGTAATGTAAGTACAAAAAGTTTTTATCCCCCTGTATATTTAAACCGTCATATGTTTATATCGGTATATGTTTAAACCGGTATATGTTTAAACCGGTATATGTTTAAACCAGTATATATTTAAACTAGCCAACTTTCGAACCTCCCCTCGTAGCAACCCGATTTGAATAGCCCGCCAAAAATCCTTACGCGATTTCGAAGTTGACGTTTATCTGACATTTCGTCTCTTACGAACATTTAACCTCAAAATTTAACATTTTGCGAATATATCTTTTTAAAACAACCTTTAGGGGTCCAAAGACAGTTTTATCCCGCAACTGTCACTTGTTTTTATAAGTCTTTTGCCTTTAAAATCGTTTCAAATACTTGAAATACCGAGAAATGAACTTAGCGGTTTTGGCGGGATATTCAAATTTCGTAGTTACGAGGGGTATACGAAAAGTCTACATTGCATAATAGCATTGAATAAGTACATTGAATAATAGCTTTGAATAAGTATGTTACATTACATAATAGCATTGAATAATGGCTTTGAATAAGTATGTTACATTGCATAATAGCATTGAATAAGTAAATACATTGCTTTTTAGCACTATTCTCTTTTTACATTTTCAGTTATTTTTCATGATTGTCTGTGTGGCAAGCCTGTTGATTGACTTTTTTTGACAATATTTTGACTCAACTTGTCACATTATTTTGACTCAACTTGTCACATTATTTTGACTCAACTTGTCATATTATTTTGAAATAATGATGTTCACTCAAATTTTGACATTATTTTGACTCAATTTTACCCATTTGCTTTTACCACAAATTTTAATGATGAAGCAGGGCGATGGACTCGGCTGCCCTTTTACAGCGATGTATTGTCCTCACAAAAGCCCTATTGTCGAGACACTGAGGAAGAAACGAAAGGTATTCTACAGTATATTGATGGAATTTTTGCTATTGAAATAAATTATTATCATTATGCATGTTATATTTATATAATTAGATGAAAAAGTAAATACAGGGAAGGAGCGGAAAGAGAACAAAACTTTCAAAATTGTAATCTATCACAGGCAGCCATGAAGACATATTCGATAGTTAAATATTAGGTTATTTGAATATTTGAAATTTTAATATTTGATATTTGAATTTTTGAAATTTGAATAGTTGAAATTTGAATATTTCAAATTTAAAATTTCACTATTTAAAATTTCAAATTTGAATATTTCAAAATTGAAATTTCAATATTTCAAGTTTGAAATTTGAATATTTCAAATTTGAAATTTGAATATTTCAAGTTTGAAATTTGAATATTTCAAATTTGAAATTTGAATATTTCAAGTTTGAAATTTGAATATTTCAAATTTGAAATTTCAATATTTAAAATTTGATATTTAAATATTTCAAAATTAAATATTTCAAATGCGAAATTTGAATACTCCAAATTTAAAATTTGAATACTCCAAATTTAAAATTTGAATACTCCAAATTTAAAATTTGAATACTCCAAATTTAAAATTTGAATACTCCAATTTTCAAATTTGAATACTCCAAATTTGAAATTTGAATACTCCAAATTTGAAATTTGAATACTCCAAATTTGAAATTTGAATACTCCAAATTTAAAATTTGAATACTCCAAATTCGAAAATTTCAAATTCGAAGATTTCAAGTTCGAAAATTTCAAATTCGAAAACTTCATATTCATAAATTTCAAATTCGAAAATTTCAAACCAAAACCATAACACAACCTTCGAATTTCAGCCGCCAAGCGACAACCAATCGACATGGAAGAACGTCTGGCGCAAATTGCGCCTGTTAAGCCCGTTCCTCTGGCCCCGCAAAAACATCTGCCTGCAACTCCGTGTTCTCATTTGTTTTGTGCTCCTCGCTGGCGGCAGAGTCGTCAATTTGTACACCCCAATTTACAACAAACTAATCGTCGACAGCATGACTGGCGAAGAAATGTCGTTCCGATGGGATTTCGTCTGCATCTACGTGGCCTTCAAATTTCTTCAAGGCGGAGGAACTGGGTCCATGGGCTTCTTCAATAACTTAAGATCGTTCCTTTGGATCCGGATTCAACAGTACACGACTCGGGAAATCGAAGTCGAACTGTTTAGGCACTTGCACAGTTTGTCGTTACGGTGGCATCTCAGTCGAAAAACCGGGGAAGTTCTTCGGGTTATGGATCGCGGTACCGACAGCATAAATAACCTCCTGAACTACATGCTGTTCTTCATAGCGCCGACGATCATCGACATAATCGTCGCCGTCGTCTTCTTCGTGGCGACCTTCAACGCCTGGTTCGGACTGATCGTCTTCACCACTTTAATCTTGTACATAGTACTGACGATCGTCGTCACCGAGTGGCGAACGAAGTACCAACGACGGATGAATTTAGCCGATAACGCCACGAGGGCACGGAGTGTCGATTCGCTGTTGAACTTCGAGACAGTCAAATATTATGGCGCTGAGCAGTACGAAGTCGACGCCTTCCGGGAAGCCGTCTTGCACTTCCAAAGCGAAGAATGGAAGTCGATGGTCACTTTGAACATACTGAATACGGTACAAAATATTATTATTTGCGGCGGACTGCTCGCCGGCAGCCTGTTGTGCGTGCATATGGTCGTCGACAAGCAGGGACTTAGCGTCGGCGATTACGTCCTCTTCGCCAGTTACATCGTGCAACTTTACATGCCTTTGAACTGGTTCGGGACTTATTACAGGTGAGTTATTATTGGTATTGTCATTACTGTTGACTTTGACTTTGACATTTGATGTGATATTTGCTTTGACATTTGATGTGATATTTGCTTTGACATTTGCTTAGACATTGACTTTGACATTTGCTTTAACATTTGCTTTGACATTTGCTTTGACATTGACTTTGACATTTGCTTTGAAGTTGATTTTGACATTTGTTTTCACTTTGACATTGATATTAAAGTTTACATTCATATTGAATTTGACATTGACTTTGATATTGACATTGACTGTGAGATTGACAATGACATTACTATTATTATTGTTATTATTATCTACTTCTATTATTATTATTATCTACTTCTATTATTATTATTATCTACTTCTATTATTATTATTATCTGTTTCTGTTATTATATTCATTTTTTATGTGTAATGTGTATTTTTTTTATTATTATCTATTTCTTTTAGGGCAATACAAAAGAATTTCGTAGACATGGAGAACATGTTTGATCTTCTCAAAGAAGACCAAGAGGTCATAGATGCCCCTGGAGCTGGGTCTCTACAAGTTAGTAGAGGAGCCGTCGAGTTTAATAACGTTAGTTTTGGATATTTACCAGAGAAATTAGTTTTGAAGAACATTACTTTTTATGTGCCACCTGGTAAAACTGTTGCTTTGGTGAGTGATTTTTTTAGTTAAACTTTTTATTAATTAATTTTAAATATTTTTAAAATTTTTGTAATCATTTATATGTATATTATTATTATTATTATATTTTTTATTGTTCGTATTTCTATATTTCTATTTTTATTACAGGTAGGACCTTCGGGCAGTGGTAAAAGCACGATAATCCGACTATTATTTAGATTTTACGACGTCGAAACTGGCTCTATAATAATCGACCAGCAGAACATAAAGACGGTCACGCAAGAGTCGTTACGATATGCCATAGGAGTCGTGCCACAGGACACCGTGTTGTTTAATAACACTATCAAGTAAGTTCTTTTCTTTTTTTTTTTGAATAATTTTCTCCAGCCGAATGTTAGCAAAAGAATGACATACCTGAAATTTTGTATTTATGCCTTAGTAATCCGAAATGCTTCCTAAACTAATTAACGATCCTTTGACTAAGACAAGAGCTATGTCAAACTGACAAGTGTTCTTCGTATTCTTCTTCGCTTATTTTCTATTGTTGTTTGTTAATTCCTTCGTATCTTTCAATGTTTTCGTTGATGTTTTTTTCTTTGTCTTTGTTTTCCTTGTCTTTTTTTCCTTGTATTTTTTTTCCTTGTCTTTTTGTTCCTTGTCTTTTTCTTCCTTGTCTTTTTCTTCCTTGTCTTTTTTTCCTTGTCTTTTTTTACCTTGTCTTTTTTTTCCTTGTCTTTTTGTCCTTGTCGTTTTTTTGCCTTGTATTTTTTTCCTTGTCGTTTTTTTGCCTTGTATTTTTTTCCATGTCTTTTTTTCCTTGTCTTTTTTTTCCTTGTCTTTTTTTTCCTTGTCTTTTTTTTCCTTGTCTTTTTTTTCCTTGTCTTTTTCTTCCTTGTCGTTTTTTTGC
>JAWQRP010004573.1:0-11698 GCA_033557875.1 Quadriops clusia | reverse complement strand
TTGACGTGACTTTGCCTACGAATTCTGGGATGCTACGAAAACAACGAAAAAGGGTTCCTACCAAATACTAGACGATCACAGGTAATTTTGGCCAAATAGAGTTTCGGGTTGATTTGAATCTCCCGCCGTTTCCGTTTTCGGAATGTTTAAATAAATGCCGCTTCAGAGCACAGCAGCGAGGTATCCCCTCAAACGTCACAGTATCATAAGTAAGAAATTCTTAAGTAGGTAAACTGCCATGACATAATTTGTCTCAGTGAAAACTCTGAAATAACAAATAAACATTCACAATACATATAATTATTTCACCGAATTCTCTCATGACACAATTTCATAATTTTCCAGAAGTTGGCAGATGTTGCCGCTTCCAGCGGCAGCGTCCAGTTGTTGACGAGGAACTGGAGACAGAACAATTGGCGGGACGCTGAACAAAATCCATATTAACAGTTCCAAACAAAGTTTTAGTTGATTTAGTAGTGTGGATATACGGGCAGGACAAACATATATATTTCATGCTGGGCTGGCCAGGAGCAAAAACCCGTCAGAGTATTTGTTGTGCTGATAAACAAGTAATGTCACACTCATACGCGCATAAAGTTATTACAAAAACTTTTCAATCTAACGCGCCGTCAATCTCGCAGGTCTCTACAATACCGACCGGATACGAGCTTCGGCGATATTGCCCCGCGACCGTGCGACTGACAGCTTCCACATTTCTATGCCCAGCTTACTCACCCCGCACTCTAAACTCCTTCATTCTTTTGCACCTTTTGTGCTACTCCTTTTTACTTCCGCACAACTTACGTCTCTCACTTAGAATAGGAAACAGCCGCAGAATTGAAATTGCAATGAACAACCAACAACTCCTGGTAAACCTGAGTTTCAGGAAAATAGATCGATTTTTTTATACAATTCTGCTATATATTTTTTTAAAGATAAATACTGAATGTTCAGTTTATATAAAAAGAGAAAGGGACTCCAAAACCAAGAATTAAAAGCAAGCAATTTCTAAATTAGAAGTCCAAGAAGTTTAAAAGCTAAATTTATATATAAATTCAAATGTTGTCTTAGAACCATTTCTCAATTACATTTTTAAATAACGAACAATACTTATTGATTTTAAAAATTTAACAATTAAAAATTTTCATTAGACTTTTTTCTTTAGTCTTAATTGTTACAATATTTCAGTCATAGATTTATATGCAGCGCCACACGTTACGTACAAGTTTTTTTTAATTGTCGGTACAATTACTTTCAATGAGACCATATTTAATACAACAGAAAAGGAGACAAAATTAGTGCTACCAGTAGATTTGTATTTTTGATTTTAGTTGAATTTAGAAAAGCTTAAGTGGCCAAAAGACATGGAAAATATTTATACAAACCTGAGACAATAATTTAATAGCTCTATAAGGCCTAAAGTAAATTTAAGAATTTACATAACAAATACACAATGTCTGTAGTCAGCACTAGGCTGAACAAACCATCTCAGCGCCTTCTTCTTCTTCAAGTTTTGGCACCAATCCTTGGGCTTTGGTTTCGTCTTCAAGCGGACTTCAACATTTTCCCTCAGCTTCACATTATGGGTGCCTGTGGCCCTCCAGCAGCTATCACCAGAAGCAGGATGAATCTGCAAGAACAAACACATTATACCTACAGGTCCGCTTCTTTCCCAAAGCGAAAAGTTTTTGGTTTTTTTTCTACTTTCCGTACCGATCCTACATGATAAAAAAATAATGCCTATCTGTCTTCAGCTAGATCTTTTCATCACTAATTTTCTAATTACATATCTTTTGTTTGGCACACCTCCAACCTCACAACACATTGAAAAGACATCAAATTTGGATTTTCGATACTTTTCCACTCAACTTCAAAGTATTGTATCTTACATAACCCAAATGATACTCATTCACTCAGTGTGTGTTTGTCCCTTAGAGAGAGAAACAGTAATAAATGTTATACTTAATTAAAGAAACTATAATGCAACTACAAATAACAGAAAAAAGAAGTAAAATGGTTAACAATTCCCATCTCAGGATCTGCATTATCTATGTGAATAAACGATATTTTGTGTAAAAATTAAAGCAACACGTCAAAACCGCCAAAATGCTCCAAAGGGACCACATACATTTCATTAACTCTCCGCCACGAGAATTTATTGTACAATCTAACGGCTTCGCCACATTACAATGCAAAACCGCCAGATTACCATAGAGTACACGTGAAATGTCAGCGTGCATTTGCATCGAGTTACTGAGCTATAAAAACAATTTAAATCTGAAAGATAAATCGAATTTGTGTCCTCTGGCAGAGTCGCTAGTGCCGGGGCGGTTAGGCAGCCCATATCTGTGCTTCGGTCAATTAACTTCAAACTTCACCTATCTGGATGGAGATCCTTCGGAAAAGGACTCGCATGTAAAAAAGGGCGCCGCCGCGCCAATTCCATTTGCGGGGGCTGCTTATTTATTTAGGGGTTTAATTTCGCCTATGGTTCGCCATTTTCCTCGACTCATCAACATTTCAAGACGCACCGGGATCCTGGAGGATCACACCGTTGCACAAATGTGATGGGGACGTGTGAGATAAAAGATTACTTCTGCTGTTTCTCTCCAACTACCGCCCTGAGTGGGGCCGAATTACGAAGGCTGAATATTTCAGTGGTCCTCTCTATCTGGGACACGGCGAAGACACACAAGGATCCGATAAATCTACATAATTGACGCGTTGCATGCTGGCTGCTTTATACTTTTGCTCTTCTTGTGATCCTTCGCCGCTTGTGCTTTACTCCCGCCAGGCGAAACTTAACCTGAATTATGTTATTGTTTTAGATAACTTCATTTGGCAGTCACGAACACAGAAAGTGCATTCCTTGCCGTGGGACACCTCTGGAGTCCTATTCTTATTGTTAGATGATATTGGTGATTGATCATATTATTTAAGTAATTACTTGTGTACTTAACAATTAAGTATGATTACTTCCTGCAATTTATTTTAGTGTGTGCTTTTTAAAAGTAAATATGATGTTTTATTTTTTCTGTCCCTGGCGGCGACTTTAATGCAAAATTAGATACACATTTCGAACACGTGCACACTGTTTCGAGCAGGACCTAGAGTTTTATGGCACGAGCGCCGAGCGTCACAAAACAATGGTTTTTATGAGCTCAAGTAAATATTTTATTTTGGTTTTCCACTTAGGAACGGATTTAAATGTGTAAGTTAATTAGATTTATTTAATACTTATTACTTATTCCCAATATGTATATTTTCACAATGCGGACATAAATCAAAAGTCGTAGGTACCTATATCAAGATTTAAAAAGTATAGTTTTTATAAATATAATATACCTAAATATAGAATATTCGTATATATAAATATTTCGCACATATTCAGACATACTATTATTCAATAAAACCACTAAAAAAATCAGGACACGCGCCAGAACCCAAAAAAGGAGGCCAGCCTTGTACATTTACAAAAAATACTTTAGACCGTGTTTAGAAAAAAAACCACTGACGTACTTAATAATAATCAAATTAAACCCCTTTAGAATATACTTTGCAAGTGTAAAAACTAATTAATTAATTTAAAATTTGTTTGTTTCTTGACCTTTCTCCAACTTAGTGTTAAGTATTAAAGTTCCTGATGGGTATATTAGGTCTGTTATTTTCACTAAAAATCTTCTTTATTAGTTTTCAATTTTATTCATTTCTATCTCCCAACCTTTCGCAGGCTTTTTTCCCCGCATCCTCAGGGTAACAAGAAATTTAGTATGGAGAGACCAATGTTCAGATTACAATTGAGTCCTAGTTACATCGAAATAAGACAAATACATGAAACTTACACAATAAAATTATATTACACTTTACAACACTTAGTTAAATACTTAGATAAGTAACATTTAAAACAGCGTTCAGGAGTCACATATTGCACACCAACAACAAATTTAAATCTCCTCTTCCCTCCTAACATTGTTCTACATTCTACTTCATTATCAATTATTACATTATATCCGCATCTATAACTTATAAGCAATACTTTGGGACAGGCAAAATGCGAAAGCTTAAACATTCCATCGTACGTCTGTCAGTAGTTTTTTAAATAAGATTCCTATACTTTTTATTCATTTATCTTAGATTTTATCACTACTATATTTTTATTTATTATTTGTACCCATGTCGTCCTCTATTGGTTATTCCTGTTATCAGTAAATATTTAAAATATTAAGTTAATAGTTTTCTACAATCGTGTCAATTCATTATAAACACAATTTAAAACCATTTCACAACTATAGCTCATCATAATAACAACAAACAAGGGTCATCCTCATCAATTTCAGTTACTACGTACATAATTAATTATATATATATCAATTAAAAATTCAAGTTAAATAATTTGACTATAAGTTCTGTCTATATTATTTGAATCCGTTTTAAAATTTATGCTACACTTATCCTTTTTAATATATAATGGTTCAAAGATTCTTCTCTTAAACCAATCACTTTCCTTTTTCATTATTTGGATGTTTGTATAATTATAATTATGTTTTTTTGTACACAATGTTTGCTAAGGGCTGTGCAATTTTCAAGATTTTTATTTTTACAAGAGTTAATATGTTGTTTTATTCTACTATCAAGAAACTGTTTCGTTTCGTTGGTACGTTGGTACACAAAAGACATTTGGTCGCAAAGATATATATAATAATTCATCTTGTGAAAAGGGTTATAAGTATAATGACAGCCCTTATAGATCGCGCCTTAATACTTATAAACCCGGAATTTAGATTCGAAACATTAAATAAAGTTAAAGAAGCTTTTAATAAAAACCAATACCCTGAAAATTTGATAAGTAACATAATTAAACAGATGATTGATAAAAATTTATAATCCACATAAATATAAGAAACCACTAAATTCGAACCAACAATTTTACACCACTGTACCATATATACAAGGGTTAACAGAAAATATCAAGCATAAACTCAATAAATTTAATATTAAAATAGTTAGTAAAAATTCAAATACCACAAAATTCTATACACAAATTAAAGACAAGATAGACTTCAAAAAACAATCAAACCTTGTTTACAGGATTAAATATTCGGATTGTCCATCTTCATATATGGGTGAAACGAAACAGTTTCTTGATAGTAGAATAAAACAACATATTAACTCTTGTAAAAATAAAAATCTTGAAAATTGCACAGCCCTTAGCAAACATTGTGTACAAAAAAAAACATAATTTTAATTATACAAACATCCAAATAATGAAAAAGGAAAGTGATTGGTTTAAGAGAAGAATCTTTGAATCATTAAAAAGGATACGTGTAGCAAAAATTTTAAAACGGATACAAATAATATAGACAGAATTTATAGTAAAATTATTTAACTTGAATTTTTAATTGATATATATATATATATATATATATATATATAGCAGGCTGCAATACACCAAGGAGTTAACGCCAAAAATAAAAAACTTAGCGAATAAATATGATATTTCTATTGCAAGTTACAACAAAAAAACCAATGAAAGACTGTTTTTCACCAAACTTAAAGATAGAGACAAAACTATAGATAAAAACAATGTAGTCTACGAATTGACATGTGAATGTGGTGGTAAAAATGTGGGAACAACAATGCAGAAATTAAAAAATAGAATGGTGCAGCACAGAAGTGACTGCATACACAAACCAGACGGTTGCGCTTTAGCAAAACATGTAAAAGAAATGAAATATACAGTGAATTATGAAGAGGTGAAGGTGTTAACAGAAAATAAATCAATTGTAGAAAGATTATTCTTAGAAATGTTTTACATGCAGATCACAGATAGGAGCCTGAATTATAAAAAAGATACCAGGAATGTAAGCTCGATATATACATACCTTCTAGAATTGTACAAAGATAGGAACAAATAAAAATAAAGATAATAATAAAATTAAAATAAATTTCAAAATAAACGCGGTAAAAATAACAGTGGAAATAAAGCAGGTGGGTACACAATGTGGCTAAAGGAAAAAACAACTAGTATTGGTAAACAAATGGCTGAATGTAAAAGTCACAGTGCTTATTGTATCTATAATCATCCTTATAATTAGAGACTCATGATTAAAGTAAGTTGGTTCATCTGTTAATTTATGTAACGATCTTTTATCATAAATGTATACATTTATTGTAGTTCCCTGATGAAGCTGAAAAATAAACGGTGAAATATTGGAATCTGATTGAAAGAGTCTGCTTTCTAACCTAGTCCATAACCCTTATAATAAATAAAGTATTTAACAGGAGGACAGTTACGAACTGAATTATATATACATATATATATATATATATATATATAAATTGATATGAATATAAATTCTCCGCAGTTGAACCAAATTTTAAGTTTTAGTACCTTTAGATTCATAAAATAGTTGTATAAGGTGCACCTTCATGATCAACCTTAAAGCATACATTGAACAATATTAAGGCATTGATTGATCGATACTAAGTAGTGTTTCGAAAGCAATGGGTCGTTTTAAAAATATGTAAGGAATTGCTGAAAGCGGAAGTAAGATTAAAGGTACACGAGAAGGCTCGCCGGATATGTCGAACATTGCTTTTAAGTTCCACCACTTGTTCTTTATCAAAACTTAAGACGCGTGCCGAGACTAATTGACTCATCCTTTACTTGTTGTACTTACGGCAGGAAAGCTTGAAAGCTAACGCGAACGGAGAATATGAACTTTGACCAAACCCACCCATATTTGTATAAAATTTGTATAGAAAAATGGAACAAAATATTAACTTGGAATAATAAAAATGAAATAAAATTTTAATGCAAGCGCATACGTGCTTCTCCGGTAGTAACTCAAAATCCTAAAAAAAGAATTTTTATTTCGAATACGAATTCGCAATTAAAACACGAATTTTGCACGTTAGAAGTAATGGAGCATTTCAATGAAAGATAACGAAAATACTTTTTTTGTCGCGCGATAACCGATGTGAACTTGAACATAAAATTGTACAAACACGGTACGTACATTCAGCAGGCAATGTGGAGGCTTTTAAAGGGTATCCATGTATTAGCTCCATGTAGTCCGATCATTAAGTTAAAATGTTTACCTGATCGCGATAAATAAAACATTTGACGATAATTTTATGTAGATATTCATGTTGGAAGAATGAGGAATTCTGGGTGGTTTCTTCTTAGTCTAAATTTCAAATTCATTTTATTTATATTCTTATTTATATTCATGTCTATATTCATATCTATATTCATATTTATATTCATATCTGTATTCATATCTATATTCATATCTATATTCATATCTATATTCATATCTATATTTATATCTATATTCATATTTATATTCATATCTATATTCATATCTATACTTATTCATATTTGCTTAGTTTGAAATTCGCCCAAACTCATATGAAGGAACTGATGACACAAACCTCTCAGCTCTCATTCAGTGGCATGTGGGAACACTCGAGAAAGCATATTCGATCAGTGTAAAAGCAAAATGACATAATTTGTAACTATCCTACAAAAAAAACCACACACGCTCCATTTGTAAGAGATACCATGAATCCCCTGGGTTTACGCCCCTTATGTATGTTTATCGTCACTCTCAGAGCCACACAAACTGCTCAACCAGAAATCCATATGTAGGATCAAATCGAAAAGATTTAAAGTTAATTCCTTATTTCCTATTAATTCTTTTTATTTCTTATGTGTGTAATGATTGAATTACGAAGATAGCCACTTTGACCCGCGCGCCTCCGCCAATTGTGCAAGCATATATACTTGACTTATAAGACGATTGTAATTAATATAAATTATTTCTGTGCATTTATCATTATATTTATTTAAGTATTTAGTTATTTATTTATTTATTTATATTATATTCCTGGATGTATTCATAACAACTAAGACAGTTATGAATGGCAAACAACAATTCCATTAGGTTACAAGCGCTCAGAGTTCCAAAGAATTTTTAGCGATAATCCTGCGCGAGAAATGCAAAAATAGGTGATAAATTATTGAACTCTCCTGATTTCGTCCGCAAAGCGCTTTTCGCACTGATAATTAGTGATAACCGAAGATAATTGTCTGCTATGCGAAACTGACCTAGGTGTTTGTAAAATAATCGGGCAATAACAAACAACGATAAAAGTACGAATAAAGGACCCCGGCCGGCAACATGTGAATAATTTCGTATTGTTAAAGAATTATTCTTGAAGCAAACTGCGTTTGTGTGTATGTATTTGACTTTCTTGGCGTTGCTTTACTTGTTAAAAAAATCAAAGAAAAAGTGTGGTAAGTACTTAAGATAATGATGAAAATTTAAACTGAAATTAAATTAGGTATGTTGATAATAGAAAATAATGTGTAATTTTTGACTTACTTGCAGACAATGTTCCAGCAGCTGAAAGGGTAACAGTTCCAGTTCTGGCCCTACCAGGGGTGCCCATATGAAATCCATACTGACTCGAAGGCGTATCTGTAGGATATTGCCATTCTGTTGCGTACGTATTTGGAATATGATACGGAGCAGTTCGATGACTTTGAGGGTTCGAATGGAAAGAAGGCAGCCTGTTGAATGCTGGTAGAGGGCTTGAGTTCCCTGAAGATGACGCCTTAGGGTATTCTTCTGTGAGAGTCATCCCTGTTTGAGAATTCACTCCTAGAAATTAACATTATGATTAATTTGCAACAATTGCATCCTCTTGTTCTGTTCTAATAAATTACAAACATTCCTTTTCCAGTTTGGAATAGTAATAGTACCCTACTAATCGCGTTTTATTTACGGAAGTGCGGAAATTGCGCTAACTTCAAGAAATTTGCGGTAATGAACTTGACTTTCTGAAAACGTCAGCAAAATACTGGAAGTAACATAACAATACCTATTAAGTGCTACGTTGACCATAAATAACACATTATTACGAATTAAATAAAACCTTTGTTTTGTAGGAACAGATATTATTTTCCTGATGTATTAAAACGTATTCTTATTTATTTTTTGTTTCAATTTCACAACGCGAAAGGTCGGAGGTTAAAGTTTTGTGCTGTTGTGCTGATGTTATGTCTTGTATGTAAAACTGTAAATAAAATCTTTCTATCGCGATAATGATTTCTTTGTAGCACGCGATAACAGTTAATTATTTTTATTTAAAATTAATTATAAATCCTTAATATTAATAAATATAATATTAATAGTAATAATAATAATAATAATAATAGTAGTAGTAGTAGTAGTAGTAATAATAATAATAACAGTAGTAGTAATAATAATAGTAAATAATAATAATAATTAAAAATAATAAATACCTGTATTAGTCCAGAGTTGAGTAGGTTGAGCGCCTAATTCCGGGGAATTGTTGTTATAAAAAGGCATGGTATTGCCAGAGTAATTAATCGTGCGGGCGTACAAAGGACTGAAACAAATAAATTTACTTTAGTATACACACCTTACTTTAATATACACACTTCCAAGAATAATTTACCAGTAACAATTTGGAGCAAAGAAACTAATTAAATTAAAACAAAATAAAAATTACTTTGTCGTAGTTTAATCAATCGTACCTGCGATAGCAGCAATCAACAATTGCAATAACCAAAATACAAACAGAGAATTGTTGATATGTGTTATCTCTGAGAGCTTAAAAGCACGACTCGTCTGCTTCTACCACTTTCGTTCAACAACCAGACACCACCTGAGTGCACACACATAGAGCACGTCCGATCGCCACAAACTCTTGACGATAATTGAAGGCAGTTTGTCAGCTCCATCTTGCTCACCGCTGGCCTTCTGCAAGTGGTCACGTGGTGGTTAACAGAAGTAGCATGACATGTCAAAAGTCGTCCATCACGTATGCACATATATCATCTAACACCAAAGCTTAATCCTATGGATATATGCTCAGGTAAGAAGAGCAATATGGCTACAACAATATTACTAAAAAGTAATATTACTAAAAAGTAATATTGATGAATTAATTTTACAAACATTTTTAACTATTAACTAAAATGAACCTCGTCTGCAACAGCTTTTACATATTAGCAGTCACTGATAGTAGGTAGACGACCTTATACCGAAAACAACCAAATAAAGTAATTACATTGTTACGACAAATTTCGTAATTCCCCCGAAGCCTCAAGTTGCCCAAATTTTCGTTAATTCCAATATGAAAAGTATTAAAACCCAATTAGCACCACGTAAGGCCTTGAAAATCGACGCTTTAAATGGCTTATTATTTTATAAAACCGTAGCCGATGGAACGTTCGAGTGAACACACTTTGGAGCATATTTTCAATAATATTTTATTCGCCTTCCGCACGTACGCCTTCAAGCTCATGCATCTTTCGTAAACATTTACACGTGCTCTCGGAAACATATCATATACTCGATTTAAGCAAAGTTGATTTAAGCAAAGTTAATTCAAGCAAAGTTAATTTAAGCAAAGTTGATTTAAGCAAAGTTACTTTAAGCAAAGTTCATTTAAGCAAAGTTGATTTAAGTAAATTTGATTTAAGCGAGATCTTATCGGCGGTTCCAATTGATTATTACTATAGTGCAGCATTGAAAAAAGTTTTAATTCATTTGAAATAAAGAATAAAGGTTTATAGATATTTAAGGTGTGAATAACAAAGTAGGACTACACCTTTCTTTGATGATCATTTTATAAGTAATTAAAATAGGAAAATAGGCACGCCTTTGTCTTATCTATTCAGCAAGAGATAAGATGCGTTAAATATTAATTTATTTGAAATAAATTTAATTGAAATAAATTTAATTGAAATAAATTTAATTGAAATGAATCCATTTGTAGTATAAATAAACGTACTGTTTTACAATATTTCCTCACGTTAAACCTCAAGAACATTTTCCCAGAAATATACTATTGTTTAATTCTTTTACAAGTTTAATTTATGTACAAGTTTATATTTTTATTGTCAGTTTACAATCATTACTCCTTCTTGAATGTAAACAGCACGTATATGCTTATTATTTGCACACTGACCATCACCAACTACTATGTTACGATATTTTAAAGACCGCATAAGGAACGAGGTCGTTACCTTATAGTGCAATGCTCGATTTTTTATATAATTAATACTTGTTAATCAGTATTTTTTTTGTTCTACGCCATCAGGTATATTTGTTTAATTTTCGGTTTATTCCTATTTTCTTGTTCAACTTCAATTTTAAAAACCGATTATAACTAAGAAGCGAATAAAATGAAAAAGCAACTAAAACTAGAACCTCAAACAATGCAGGATGACTTGAATTAATCCCGAGTATGATCCCCTAATATTTAACTAAGTCGGAGTCATAATTCTATTTATTTAAATAGTGACAAATTTAAAACTTGCCTTGTGTGTACAACTATAACAAAGCCGAACCGCCTCTCTGCTGGCTGTTACAACAGCATAGCAGAAGTACATGTTTATTTAAAGAATATTACAACAATAGTGTGTTTGTTATCAAAGGTGGACTGTAACGGGCACATTACCCCGTTTTGCTGATAAACACCCGCATAAATTATTGTGAATGCTGGCGGAAAACATTGGAAAACGTGCATGCTAACAAGGCACATAATGTATTTTTACATAATTGCCTAGTCTGTACCTATTAGTGTGTATGCGAACGAGGTGAGGGCACAAACTTCGAAAGTGAGTAAACCGAAAGAATAAACCGAAAGAATAAACCGA
>JAWQRP010004572.1:0-11699 GCA_033557875.1 Quadriops clusia | reverse complement strand
CTTTGACATTCGCTAAAAATTTGACACTTCGTTAACGAATCGCTAACAAGTTGTTAGCGATTCGTCAAAAGTTAATCATTCGTTAACGAAGCGTTAACTCTTCGTTATCTTTTGTGCAACCGGCTATTAAACATATTTGTTCACGCGGACTGTATTGTTTTTTACCAATTGTTGTGGTAAATACTTTTACAAAAAAATTTATCATCAAAGCTGCAGCAAGTAGGTGCACTAAACTGTTGCTGAAGTTTTTAAAAAGATTTTCAATGATAATTATCATTATAATGAAATTTTGAGAAGAATCATTATAGTGATAGAGGAAGTTATGATTTTAGTGTAGAGCTTAAGAAGGTTTTCACCAAGACAGACGGTCAAATTGGTAGTTATAGGATAGAACGACAGAATGTTGTTTTTGTGGCTAGTAGACAAAGGATAAATTGCTCTCCTAGATCACTTTATTCTATAAATATGTTAGCGGAAGAACGATAGGAAGCGTTTCTTTCGATCGAAATCGCATTGAAAAACTCGAAAACTCCAACATTTTGGGGAGTCTGCTGTAGATTGAGCTCTTGAAAATGTACCCAACAAAGTACGAAACGTTGAGCCAAAAAATTAGGAAAAATATATATAAAAACATTATTTAATTGATGATCTTAAACAAAACATTCATCTAACATTTCATAATTAAAAAATACAATAACAAATTCAAAATAGCCTGTTAGTCAAAAAAAGTTAAATTCTTGACGTCGGAGGTAAACTGGAAAAATGTACAGAATTCATAAAAAAATTATTTGAGGTCGAACGTGAACATCAGCAAGAACTATTGTCTAATGATACTGGCGGACCAAGCATAACAAAATAATAACAAAAAATTATAATCTCAAAATTTAGGGTTGAAACCTGATTTAAGAGTATTTTGTAAAAAATAGTTTCAGTCTTATTTATAAACAATGCTTAAATGTGATTGTATTTGATGCTGTGAAGGTATGAAGATAGGTTACGCGATTCATGCAAATAAGGGTCTTATCAAAAAGGAGATTTGGTAGCGCCCGATGTTTTCAAAAGCTGGAAAAAAATTCCCCGTGTCAAGCGATGGCCAAACAAAAGGCGAACGCCAGGTCAAACAACAAAGAATTGCGCTGACAAAGGTCCTATTCAAAAGAACATCTCAAGGAGGCGGAAACAACCAAGGTCGCTCAAATTGGGAACAGATGGTCGGCAGATTATGGATAGCCAAAACCGCCTCAGGGTACCATAAACCTACAGTAGGACCAACTTTCGATAGTTAAAAAAATGAAAGTACCGACGTGTGAGGGCGTGGTCGAGTAAGGAAACTAAAGTGTCCGATTGGTCGCGCAGGATAGGTGCTAAACGGTGGTTGGTTGCTCTTAAGCGTGGGGTAGCCGCGTGGAGGGGCGAGCAGCTCTGATTGGGCCAAATAAAACCAGTCAGTCATTAACAGGGAGGGGGTGAGTCAGTCAGGGTTAGGTTAGGGTCGTTAGCGACCTTCTTGCGGGTCAATCGTGGAGAAAGGTTCAATAGGATCAGTCGGTTAAAAAAGGTCGACCGAGACGGTCGGGTAGAGAGAGTTGAGTTGGACAGTTGACACAGGAGTCTGAGAGAGTTGAGTCGGGTAGTGTTTAAAAAGGCGGTCATTCGGAGTCTTCTCTCGATGACGGTCGATGCGAGTGGGTTAGTTGGTGAAGAGAGTCTTTGGGAGGTAGTCCCAGATGACGGGAGATCCGAGAGCATTGGAGGGCGGTTCAGAGTGAAAGGATTCGTGGGGTGGAGTTCATTGTGATCAATTGTTCAGTGCCTTTGGGAATATCTTCAACGCCATTCTTCGGGGAGCTTTTGGATTCGTTGGCCGCCGTCTTCAGACGTGGAACTCAATACAGGCTAAGGATATTTGTTTTCTTCTTTCTTTAGTGTTATTCAATTCCCTAGTTAGAGAGTAGTTTGTCGCTGATTTGGTGGGTGTCTTCATTGGTTCATTTTGATCCGCTCGTTATCTTTACGAATTGTGCGTTAGTTTGTTTGGTTGGTTTCAAATCAATTATGATCGACCATTTAACATAACCCATCAATTTAATCAATAACCTTTTGCAATAACAAAGTTTGGGCCCAATCAATTCAATGAATAATTACATAACGATTATAAAGGTAGCACGATTACATAGCGATTATAAAAGAAGCACGATTACATAACGACAAAGGGTAGAGAAATTAAATACACGATAGAAAAGGTAGCGCCATAGCATCAATAAAAATCAAAGGTAACACCATTTTATTTTCATTATATCACTTTGATTTTGTAAAATTTCCAAATTTCATAAGGTTATATTTCATAAGTGCTGTCTTCTTTCTCTCTTTCGTACAAATGTCACAAAGTTCGTCACAATCGTCTTAATCAATTACTAGAGAGTAAAGATATACATAATAGATATTGACGAATGGAATCAAATACAGAAGAAATAAGGAGAGTTATTTAGTACAGACGCAGCTCGATTGGATTATTTAGAGCTGTAGCATCAAAAGATAAGTAATCATGATGATAGCCAACCTTCAGAAAAGAGACAGCACTTGAAGAAGAAGTTCTTCTACCATTATTTCATTTTCCTCTCTTCTTATTTGTTGTTCTATTGCTTCTGTGTTTATTGTTCTTACAATTCTTATTCTAGTGCTTATCCTTCTTCATGTCCACTAACGTCTCCGCATAGTTCTTCGAAATATTCTCTTAATCTCTCCATATTATCCTCTTCTTTCTGTATTCTCGTTGTAGGCTTATGCTAATCATTCTCCCATGATTTACCAATTTTTTTCGGTAATTACATATTCACAAAAATAAGATATAATATCTGCATAAACACAATTAACCGATAAACAGTAAAAAGAGACAACATTCAAATGTCAGTAACGCATCTGTCAAAAAGAAACCAAATTTTTTCGCAGTATACTGTGACAAATGTGCAACATCGGTTGCCTAACTAACAGTAAATTCACATTAAACCCATTACTTCTGTAATAGAAGTGTATAATTAATAATAGCTTTGATAATAGATTTGAATGGATGTATGTACTAATTATATCTCGAAAATAATTAATTATACAATTGATAAATTGATCCACGTGCTAGGGGATTAACGAACAATTTATTATAATGCAACAGCGTTACTCGTAAAACTTCATAAAAATCAATAAGCGGAATATAGAGTAAAATTCATTATTAACCCTATAAATCGACGCTTTCATAAACTAATCATTTCATAACTCCAAACATATTACAAAAACTTAAACACACAAATCATTACCTAGAATTTATGTTTCCTGCTAAATATTTTTAAAATGACGTCGGCTCCCTGCGCTCTTTATTTTCTTCTGATTACCCCAATTTCAAAAGCCGCTCTCCAACCAGTTACCCTAGATGACAATTTTTTAGCCCTCAAGAAATTTTTGCTAACTACCAAGAACCATTTAGCAACTCATTACAATAAGGTATCTGGTGTAATCGGCACCACCAACGAATACACACGAGATGTCGCCACGTATTTTCTGACCCTTCACCAAAACACCCCCAAATACATAGCAAATGAAGACTTTAAAACAGTTTCAAGAACACCTGCCCAAAAAACGAAGCATATTTTTAGTTTTATCGAAACTTCTGAAGATCTAGCCGAAACAATAAACCGATCAAGCAGTATTTACACCTTTTGGCAATATTCTGTTTATCTTTATTTCGTAGTCTGTAGACCAGTGAAAGATTCTTCTTGGGTTGAAGCTACTGTAAAGAATTTTCTTTGGAAGAACAACGTTGCAAATTATTATTTGGTCTTCGTGTTGAATGGTCACTTGGAAATTGCTTCGTACAACCCTTTCAATAATACTGTTTTAAATTTGACTTTTTTAAAAACAGGAACTCCAAAATTGCTGGATTCTTCAAAAGTTTCGGATATCAAAGGGTATACACTGAAAATGTCCATATTCAAAGATAACCCCAGGATAATAAAAGAACTTGGTGGGGAATATTCCGGTTGGGCTATAACAATTTTCAAAATGTTCTTAAAGAGGATTAATGCAACTTATGAATATGTATTGCCGAAGAACAAAAGTTCTTTCGGAGTACACGAGGATATCTTGATGGGAAGATCGGATTTCTCTCCTTTGCCGCACTATTTAACTGAGGATCTTGAGGGTAAATACTCATACCCTTTGTTCCCTGAAGACCTCTTGGTCCTTGTACCTAAGCCCCAATTCCTTACAAATATTTTGGGGATATTCCGAATTTACCCCCTTGAAATCTGGTTGGTCATCTTGCTTATAACCGTAATTATGACCCTTTCTTACCATTTTTTCGAAAACTTCTCTTATATAAAAAATATTGGTTTTGATTTGAAAATGAAAATGAAATTAAGTTTTGGAACTGGAAGTAAACGTAGTACCTTTTGGACAAGCTTTATGGACCTTTACACATTGGGAATTAACGCTTCCTTGCCAAGTTTGAAGCATAAAACTTTTGTAGTCAAAATTTTGGCTATTTGTTGGATAACTGTATACATGATCATGAATACGATTTTCCAGAGCGCTTTAACTAGCGCTTTGGTGAAACCACAAATGTCCCAAAAAATTGAACGTTTGGATCAACTTGAGGGAAGTGATTTGGACATTTGCCTTAGTAAGAAACATCTTGCTTATGCAGCCCCTGTTCACGCATCTCTGTTGCACAAATTTAAGGAAATGAGCAAAGGAAGAATACTTGAGAAGCTTTCCGCAGAAGACACGAATTGCGCTTACGTCTTGACCACCAGCTACTGGGAACCGCTAAAGAAGATTCAACCTACTTTGCCGATGACTTATGATGTCCTTAAGGAAGCTTTAGTTCCAGGTTTATTGGTATTCTACTTTCATCCAAAATCACCGTACATAAAGCAATTTAATCATTTCGTTACTTCTTGCGTCGAGGGATCTTTATCAGTTTTCGAGGAAATGGGAAATGATATGAAGAAGGATAATATGGAAGGAAGCAACGAAGAAGATGACGGAAGCAATTCTGTTTTGAAGTTGAGTCACCTTGCAGGTATTTTTTATATAATAATTTTGGGGTGGAGTTTAGGGAGTGTTGTTTTTTTGAGTGAGAAATTTGGAATGTTTAGTTCTTGTAAATGGTACAAATAAACAGTTACATTCCATTCTGTTTATACCTACATATCTAGATAATAAGGTGTTCTAACACGTACTAAATTGTTAAATGTTCAATATGTATAAATTCATTTTGAATTATTAAAACTTCTTTGATTTCTATATACAAATATAACCTCCCAGGCGAAAATACACCCTCCAATAAAGTACCCCAAACCAAGGACGTAAAACGCACCCTGTAAATGCGATAGACTTAAAACAATCCTAAAACCCTTATTATCATTATCATCTTCCCCTCCTTTAGGCCTTCCTTTCTCAGACGCTGATGTAAGAAAACGAGCACTAGAAGAGTTGTAAATTGATAAACCGAATTCTTCAATAAAAGCCAAATATTTTTCTATTTTTTCCTTATAAGGACTCCTCATGTGAAACTCGTAGACTGCAAAAGCAGGCAGTAGTCTTTCCTTCATCATATGGAAAATCGGCTCCCCATTCTGTTCCTCACTTTGGGATATCTTTTCCACGTAGCTCTTCATCAAAGCATATCCATATGACAAGTCTCTCTCCATGGCTCTTTGGTACACCTTTTCCCTTGCTTCATACATATATTGGTTCTTCTCTGTAATTTCTTCAGGAAGCAGTTTTTTGTAAAGCGATGGTGTCCGAACGATCAAGCCACTAACGCTCAATTGTTCAAGAGTATCAATATCCTGATGGTATTGAGGAGTTATAATCGCGCTAGTCATGGAACTCTGGAAAGCTTTCCCGCTGATTTGAAAGCAGAAGATGGCGCTAATGAGGATTATTTTAATAGGTAATTTATTCCTGTTTAAGGAGTGCAAAGGTGTGGCGACGGAAATCGCAAGGACGTCAATAAGACAACTCTTCAAGTCCTTGAAATGACGGAACACAAACACAAAAGCCACTAAAATTAAATAGAGGCCAAAGAGGGCTAACCAAATTTTCAAGTCGAAAGTTAAGAACATGCTCATTACTTGAGGAATCCTGTTGGACTTTGGGACTAAGACCATCAAGTCGTCAGGCTTGAGCGGGTAACTGAAGGAGATGTTGTGGTATGCTTCGCTTTCAAAAAGAATGGTCGTTACGAAGCTGAAGTCTGCTTCATTATTTCTGATTAAGTTAAATACCGTTCCTAAGTTTGATGAGTTAGATTGTGCGTAAACGTATGAGATGGAAGCGTTCATCTTTGAGGCGACCATCTTCAGGATCGTTATGTCCAAGCCGTAATAACTTCCATTTAAATAAGTGGTCCTCGGAGGATCATCGTAAATTGCCACCTTGAATGGGTATCCTTGGAGATTCAGCAAAAGATCGGTAAAAACCACCTTAAAGTCAAAATGAGCCGTATGGTTCAAAATTTGTTTTGTGAACGGATTGTACGATACCATTTCCAGCTGAAACTTACTCTTGTAGAGAACAACGAACCTTAGGATTTTTTCTTGCCAAGTCATTCGAAAGATATCGAACAACCAGTCGTTGCCATCCATAATTTGGCATAGCACCAAAAACATGAAACCGTTAAAGTTGTATATTCTACTTTTCAAAAAGCCCGGGAGATATGACTTGAAGGCTTGAACGCTATCGATGAACAAGAACATGTACTTGACCTTCCGCATTTCTTTGGGGTAAATCATGCTAGAACCCATTCTCGCAACAATCACCGGATATTGCGAAGAATGATTTAAGAAGTCTGTCGAGAGGTCAACGCTGCAATGACTGCTGAGGTCGGTGATAACTAAGAAGGTGTGGACGTTCTGCAGAGCTTTTTGGGGAGTCCTTACGAACTTTCTTAATGGTGGGAAATGTTTACGTTCTTCTGGATGTAAGAGAGGATCGCAGGAGAAAGTTGGGAAAAATGAAATTAGGGGGACGGCTATGGGGAATACGAGAAGTTGAAGAAACATGTTTCTTCCAACGTTCGCTGGTGTTTGTTTAATTTTTTTTCTTTTATTGGAGCATACATGATTGTAGTATTATTGACATGTAATGTAGTATTATTTATTGTGTGGTTATTTGGTAAAAATAGTTGGGGTTCAAATTGGTGTTCTAAAGTGCGGTATACGGTTAATGCATTCATTAGATTTATTTGTTGCCATTAGTTATAATGGTAAATATTTTATTAGAACTGTGTGCTTCTATAAATATAAGAATCGTATTCGGTGTAGGGTTTATGATATATTTTTTATTTTATAGGATTAGATAATGTACTAGATGAGTTGAACTTGGTAGATGTAGATAAAATGTATAAATGGGGTGAGAAAATGAAATATTGCAAATAAAAGATGTTTCGTTGACAACTATGCTTGACCATTTGCTCTGGATATTTTATCAATAAAATTGGTTTCTAAATGGTGGTCCAAAAGGTTGTTTACTTTTTGAAACGAAATCAAAATGACAACGAGGTAGAGTGTAACAATTTTAATTTTAAAATTTACAAAAATCCTGGGAAATTCATGTCCTGAAAAGTACACTATCTAAATCTGCCCCAGTTTAGTCCTGACACTCTTGAAGCCGGCAAGTGTTTACAGTTATAACTTTAATTTATTGCCGAATATTGGTCTTAACATCTTCTAGAGTAACGGGGCAGTTGCGAAATACTTGACTCTTAGAATTGGCCAACATAAAGAAGGTCGCTCAATGAGATCTATAGTAAGTTTTGTTAACTCCCCGACATATATGTTAGCAAAGTTTTTAGCAGGAAAATTGAAAAAAAAAGCGGGAAAAATGAATTCCATGCTAAAGACTCATGGACCTTAAAGAAATTCTTAGAAAAAACCAAAATTACTAGAAGAACAAAATTTATACTCCTTAGATGTGATTTCACATTACACAAACATCCCCACCAGAGATCTAGTAAAAGTATGCATTGAAAAAACTGGGAAATCATCCAAAAAGAAACAAAAATGGAACAAAAAAATAAACTTTAATAAAGCAATAGATTTATGCCTTGATGCTACAATGTTTCAATTTGACAATAAATTCTATAAACAAATAGAAGGATTACCAATGGGATCCCCATTATCAGCAGTTTGCGCTGATATCGTAATGGAATTTTTAGAAAGTGATTCCATGAAAGATATAGGAAACTTAGTAGGATTTTATAAGAGATACGTTAATGACATCCTGATAAGTGCAAAAGAGAAAGACATTAACATAATAGAGAATACATTTAACAGTTATAATCCCAAGATAAAATTTACTTTAGAAAAGGCAAAAAATGATAGCATAAACTTTTTAGATATGACCTTAACTAAGGCCGAGAATAAAATCAAAACAACATGGTACACTAAAGATATTTGGTCGGGAAGATATTTAAATTTTCACACAGAATGCGAGAAAAATTATAAAATTGGTGTTACAAAAGAAAAATAATGAAATCACTTTTTATAAAAAAAGAAAAAAAAATCGATAAATTTTAAACGCGACACAGCAAATATTAATAGAATATATGATAAAGTGATTAAATAAATATAACAAGAAAGGTCTCTATAATGTTAAAAACTAAGTCTATAGAATAAATAATAGATGGTACAGTAGGTATGTAAATAGAATAGGAAAAAGATGAAAAACTTATATAATCAAGAAACAAATAAAAAAAGGTTTAATCAGAAGTATTGTAAAAGTGCTGTGATAGAATTGAATTTAACGGAAATTGAAATAATGAAGATTTTAATTGAAAATTTTAAAATGTAAATTAGTTGTTAAGTGGAGGTAATAAATTCGACGATGTTAGAAGTTGAAAGAAAACAGAGAATAGAAGGTAAAGAATGTAGAATAATTTAGAAAATTGTATAGTAGAATAATAATTAACGAATGTAAACTCAAGTTGTTAACTATAAAGGGAATATTTCAGAAGAAACCATCAGAAGAAGCCTAAATATATAGGCGAAACGTCATGGAAAAATAAATAAATTGAAACAAGAAAGCATTTTAATTTAAAAAAACCTAAGAAACCCAGGAAAGAAAAAGAAAATGATAATATTTTAAATTGTAAAGCACCCTTAGTGTGTAAGTCTCACCTGATTTTTGTAACCTACTGTTATTATTATTTTAATTTGCCTTCTGTAAATGATATTTTCATAATTTGTGTTTTATCTTTTGAACATGTCCGATAATGCCGTGAGGCGAAACCGATCACTTACTGCGAAAATAAATTATTAAGAACGTTCGTAATTTTTGTGTTCATGTATCCCTTCGTAATTTTCCATATTGATTTAGAGATACTCAACTTTAAATAATGTGATTTCCCTAAAGAAATTCTTACCATCGATATGTTTAAAAAATTTGGTCTTTGGCTAATTTAGTAAACAAACTGTAGTAAAGATGTGATTATTGATAAAGAATACTGCCTCTGTGTCTTTTGGCATAATAATAAATGTTTGAAATAATTTTTATTTAAAATCAATTTAATTTAAAATCAATTTAGAATAACGTAAATATAAAATAATATTAAGTTAACATAATTTTAATTTACAATAGTTTTGTAATAAAAATTTGTGTTCCTTTTCTTAGGTTATAGACCTTTGTTTTTTTAACTTGCATTAAATAATACTTGCAATTTTTTTATAATTCTTTATTTTAGTCGACGTTTCGCATATTATTTTATGCATCTTCAGAACATTCGTTAATTTTAGATTTACATTAAAATTCCTAGCTATATTCATTTCAAATATTTTTTTATAGTTTTTCGTTTTATATCTCTTCTATACTTTCTTTCCTTATTTTTTTCTTCTATACATTAATTCACAGTTTAATTTAAAGGAATTGTCTTAAAATATACATTCAACTCACAAACAACACATTAAAATAAATTTTAAGTTAATGTACTTCAATATTATTATCTACACATTCTATAAATTATATTTTTTTTTGTTAACATCTGTTCGCAAAATTGAAATCAAATCCTAACACATAAAGCCATTTGTATCGGCATCTATCGTCAAGACAAATAACCTTAATAAAACATAATTCTATTCTACAGGTTTCTCCTATTGTTAATCAAATTTCAGTTCAATCAATAATTATTCTTTATATCTTCTCCTTCAGTTACAATTATAAGTTTTGTTACCTTATAGGTTACACTACAAAATTTCATCATATATGCCATCCACATTAATAGTATCTCGTTTGAAATTTATGTTATTTTTGTCTTGTTTAATGAATAAAGATTCATATAGTCTTCTTTTCTGCTAATTTTTTTCTTTTTTCATTATTTTTATGCAATCATAATTGAATTTACGGTTTTCTGTGATTTAATGTTTACTTAATGCAGTACAGTTTTTTAAATTTCTATTTTTACATAAGTTGTTTTATTCGGTTTCCAATATATTGTTTAATTTCCCCATCATAAGAAGCTACACAATTATTACATTTAATTTTATAAACACAATATGACTGTTTAAGGAAATCATCTTTATCTTTAATTTTAGAATAAATCTCATTAATTATATTTGAATTTTTACTCACTGCCTTTATGTTATATTTATTATGTTTATGTTTTATATTTTCTGTGAGGTTTTTAATATATGGTATTGTAGCAAAATTTAAATTATTTTTAATTACTGTTTTTTTATATTTATTTACATATATATATATTTACATATATACAATTTATCTATTCTTTTTTTAATTGTTTCGTTAATTAATTTTTTGGGGAAATTGTTTTTTATTAAGGCATTATTTACTTTTCCTAAACATTATTTTCTATATTCACAGCTAGATAATTTCAAAGCTCTATCAATGGTATTTTGAGTTTGTCAATGAAATTCTTGAAAGTCCATGAATCTTTAACATTAAATTCATTTTTTTCCATTATGTTTTTAAGTTGATTCGCTATGTTTTTAGGTATTTCGTATGTAGGTGAGTTCACAAAACTAACTATTGGTCGTAATGGTTTATCTGTTTTATATAACTTTATTAGTCCGTATATCTTAGGTGAAACTCCGCTGGATGTTTTTAAATTCCTGTATTTATAATAGTCAATTAATTCATATAATTCATCAATCAAGGCATTAGTTACTTTTTGTATATTTTGGGTAATCTTTTTTAATCTTTTCATATGTGGTTTCGTCATCTAATAGATTTAACATTTTTTCTTGGTAAGTATTTTATTTATTATAACTGTCTTATTGCATTTGTCAGCTTTTAATATGTGTATTTGAGGGTTTTTTCTTAAAGAAATTGTTGTTAATTTCATTTGTTGTTGTATTGTCCTTACATTTTCATCATATATATTTTTTGCTTTTTATTATTTAGTTTATATGTTAGAACAGAAGATACTATTTTGCTTCTAATTTCTTTTTTAGTTTGATCATTTTCAATTCCCTTTTCAATAGCTTTTTCTAAATTAGCAATGATATCATAAATTGGTAGTTCATTTTTGTTTTTAGCGGGTAAATTGTAATTAGGCCCTAACTTTAGAATTCTTTCGATATCTATAGGAATCTCTGGTTCAGTTAAATTAACAATAAAATCTTTTGTTGAAATAAAATATAAAATCCTTATATTGTAGGATATTTTATTGCGACTAGTTTCGAGGTTCGGCT
>JAWQRP010004571.1:0-11700 GCA_033557875.1 Quadriops clusia | reverse complement strand
ATACAATTTGGAATATGGGATAATCGGACGAACGTAACAAAGTGCATAACTTTTTAATAGCAGTAATTAGGAGAAATACATGAAAATATTGGGAAAAAGCTGAAGTTATAAGAAGAAATAGGAGATATATGCATTCTTTGAACAGGTTAGAAGTAAATGAAACTTATAAAAGGGGATAACAGCTAAGTTTAAACTACTATCATAATTTGTGTTGTGGTATTAAGATAAAATGACATTTTTTTTTCATAATTGTCTTCTCTATTAATAATATTTCATAATCTTGATTTGAATTATCATACAAAAGTATGGATCCTATAAAATTACTAATCAGTAAACACAGAAATAAAGGTCGATTGACCAGATTCGGCTATTTTGTTAATCAAGATCAGTTGACAGTAATAGATATTAAACCACGACTAAACAAAATTCAAGGTTTATTTGACCAGTTTCAAGAAATTCATATACATTTAGACGTACTAGATGACAATACGGACAGTGACGCCATGCAGGATTTTGGAACAATTTTATAAAACAGTAGTTTACCCAATGGAAAAAATAGAAAATTTAGAAGGGGTGAGCTATTTGAGAGTACAGAGGAAAAAAGATGAGGGTCGCATTTTGAAAAACGAACTAAAAGTCAATGGTGAAGTGATAGGGAATAGAATAAGGGGAAACAGAAAACAAAATGAGAGTACTACGTTGTTGGACAATCAAGTTTTGCTGTACAGAAGAAGAAAGGTGAAGATACCAATGATTGAAGGCAAAAAAGATGATATAAACCGTAATGGCACCCTCACCTTTTTTCCTATGTACTCTTCATTTTTTGATAAACAATATCAAGATTGGCAGAGGTTTAAAGAAATCTTCCAAAACATGATAAAAAAAATGTCAAAATACAACCGATTTAGAAATTCTAATATCTCCTTTCTCCCAAGACTGTGGCGAAAGGAGAAAGGGGTGAACAGATATGAAATGTATTAAACAACAGGCACACCTATTCTTCTCATTCTATCAATGTCTTCGTTTATTTTCCACTCTCTCCGTGTATATTTCACACTCACCCCTTTTAAAAAGACTATTTAATCTAACTCCGTTCGAAGAACGGGTATGTTTGCTGGTAGAATATGTAATCTATTTAACTACAGGTACACCTATTCTTCTAATTCTAACAATGTCTTCGCTTCTTTTCCACTCTCTCCATGTACATTTCACACTCACCCCTTTTAAAAAGATTATTTACCCTAACTCCGTTTGAACAACGGGTATGTTTGCTAGTAGACTATATAAATACAACTAATTTAAACATAAACTCTAGGTACTGACGCTCGGAATGTTTACAATGAACACGGAAAGAAATGATATACAGTAGACCCCGTTTAGTATGATCACATTGGGACATGAAGGTTTCGATAACGATCATAACAATATCTGGATAAATGAAACAATAAGAAAAAAATTTATTAGACTTTTAAACCTATTTACAACCAAAAGTTTATTATGATAAACCAAAGATCATTAAAATTATATCACTAAAATATCTGGATATATAAATATGCAGGTACTGAACAACGATTTTGTTAAATTTAAAAACCTATGAAAGAAATATAAATAAATATAACAGCCTTATAGTTTAAAGAATATCGTACATAAATATAAAAGTTAAAATGTAACAAAAAAAACAATCAACAGGTTAATTAATTTATTTTCTTCGGATTTACAAATCATAGGTAACATATGATAGATTCACTTTTCCTTGTTATGAAGTATCTCACTTGTAACCTAAAGAAAACTGATGCCTAAACCTTTCCAACAGATGGAACCATCGTCGTCTTCTTTGAAGCTGATATTCTTTTTTTAGTTCATTCTTTCGGCTTTTATTTCTCCTCAGGTCTAAAGGTTAGGCCTATGTTTAATCCATGGCTATGAATCGACACAAAAACTGGGCATATAGCTGCGAAACATCGTCCAACACTCGATTAAAACACTCACACGACGCTATTTTTTTCCATTGTGGCAACCTTTTGCGCACAGCTATTCATGTCCAAATTTTTAGTCAATGTGTACTGCCAGCTAGCTCCTGGCCTATCAGTCGATGGTTATTCAATACCATTTTGTTGATTTTCTTCGTCATTTCTGGTGAGTTGACCTTATTTAGTCTACTATTGCGGCGCTCATCTCCGCAACTCGTTCGGCTACGTGTAAACTCTGCCACCCAATATTTTATTGTTGTAAATGAGGGAGAAGACTCCCCCAGATTAGATTCTAACTCAGCTTTGATATTTGTTGGAGTGAAGCATTTCGAATGAAATTATTGTATCACATAACGATGACCAACTTTTTCATTGTTTATAAATTCACTAAGAACATTCACCGTTGATGGGAGCCAAACAAATGCTAAAGGGCGTAGCGTCTTTAACAGTTAGACTTAATCTTTATATATACTATCGATCAGAGTAATTTTTTTCAAAAAACAACTGCTATCTATACATTAGGCCGGGTACTTCTGGGTCTGCATTTGTACCTTAATGTATTTACGATCAATTTGATGGATTTGTTTAGCATTTTCTGGAGTGGTTGTCTCATTTGGACGTCCTGAACACAGCGAATTTTTTATTTCTGAACGACCACAATCGAGATATAGCTGTATCGACGGAGCAAATATGCACTAACTAATTTTAGGTTATGTTTTGACAGTTCGTTACAAGGCACAACCGCCTGGGGCCGTATTTTCAAATCGTTCGAAGCTGATTACATTCATACGTGACGTCATGTTCGAACGATCTGAACGGTTTGAAAATACGGGCCCTGATCCAATACATACAACCTACAAATAATGGCGGCCTACAACCCTTGAACTGTCAGATTTATCAGTAAAATCGCATTTTGAACCCCTTGGCAGGCAAATTTCAAGAAATCGTTTCTTAGTGAGCGCTTACGTTATATAAGGAATAAATACTGGAAATTTGAAGTAATTCGGTTCAGCCAGTTTGGAGATTTGGTGATTATTAATCAGTCAGTCAGTGGATTGCAATTTTATATATATAGATTTTTATATAAATATTTCAAATTTTTTCATTATGCCGGCGAAGTGTTGCATTACAACATGTAATAGCAATAAAGTTGGAGGTTCGGGGATGTACATCTCCATGTTTACTTTTCCAAACGATATCGAAAGGTGTCGATTGTAGGAAAACGCTTTACGATTAGACATGGTGAAGCCCCATTCGAGAATATGTGAGAATCATTTCGAAGAAAAATATATTGTTCGTGGTACTCACGTTAAAACTGAAAACAGAGAATTAGTGTTTCGGTCATTTTCAAAATTATATCTCACAAAAGATGCTGAACCATTTCCAATCGTGTTCAGTGAAAATATACCATCAGAAAGCGTAAATTTTGAGTCTTTGACACACCGTTTTAAGAACTGGATCGGACAATATCAATGTTATCAATGCATTGTTTACGAAGAATGCATTTTATTTGCCAAATTAGATATTCTTAATGTACCGCGGATTGAAAAATCGTTGCGAATAGATAAAGATTTAACTTTCAAAATTTATGCTGACAATTATTTGCTTGCAAAAACTGATACAGATCCACTAAACTTGACGAAAATCAGAAATTTTAAGGACATTGACGTTATTTTAAACTATTTGGATGGTAAAAGTAGCACAGAAAACGAAAAAACCATTGTATCAACATTAAATACAAATTTCCAAAAATTGCAATCTCTTCGACAAGATCTAACAACCAAAATTACTTTTATTCAAAGTCAAACAAATTTATTATTATATGATTCATCCCGGTATACTTGTGATACAATTGTTGCAGCCTCCATTTTTATGCTCTTACACCCTGGAGCTTATCAATACATTAGATCGACGAAATGCGTTACCTCACCAAGTATATTTAAAAACAATAATTGGAGAATTAGGGAACAAAGATGTCGGAATAAATTCAGCGATTAATTTTTTGAAAACTCAATGAACATGAAAATTATATAAATGTTATGTTAGATGAGGTGTACATTAAAGGTGATATTAGCTATAAAGGTAGTGTTTTGAGAGGATTTTGTACAAGTGACAACAAAGTTGCTACAACAGTTCAGGTTTTCATGATAAGATCGATACTGTCAAAAAACAGAGATGTTGTGGCTTTATATCCCGTAAAATGCTTGAAAGCTCCTCTTCTGTTAGATATGCTAATGGAGGTATTGAAAGTCTTGACAGAGATCGGTTACATTATTGTGAGTATAATTTCAGGCAATAATTCTGTGAACCGTAAAATGTTCTCTCTATTAAACGGTGATAAGCTTTTACCTAGTTTTAAGAATCCCTACAATGAAAATAATAGAATATTTATTTTATTTGACCCTGTGCACGTATTCAAAAGTATTAAGAATAACTGGTTAAATTTAAAAGATTCCGAAAAAACCTTTTTCATTCCAATATTAAACAAATAAAGTATGTCATATGAAATTAAACCTGTACCCTTTTCTTTTGTTAGAACCCTTTCCTTGTGAGAAAAAGATAAGATCATTAAATTAGCTCCATCTTTATCGGATAAAGTAGTGTTTCCATCTTCGCTTGAAAGACAAAATGTCAATTTAACGGTTCGAATTTTCGACGAAAAAACTATATCTGCATTACAAATATTTTTTGCAAACGATCCCGAAAAAGCTAATCTGGTTATATATTTTTTAAATCAAATATCTTCTTGGTGGAAAATAGTAAATTGTGGCACTACCTATGGAGGCCTCCACGCTAGGGATCCTCATAGAGATCCGATTCGTGCCGAAGAAGATTTGCAAATTGTCTTCCTTCACAAATTCCTTGATTGGATAAAAAGGTGGAATACGCTTGATATTGCCACTAGGAAACTGACGAAAGAAACGTTTACAGCATTAGAGCACACTACAAGTACAATTTTACACCTTTGCAAGTATTTATTAAAAGACCTTAAATTCAATTACGTCCTATTGTGTACGTTTCAAAATGACCTTTTAGAGGGTCGTTTCGTTGAATACAAGCAGATAAGTGGTGCTGTATATCACATAACTTTGCAACAAGTAATTGAAAGTGAAAATAAATTAAAAATAATTAGCTTAATAAAATTAAAATCAAGTAAAGGCTCATTTGCAATACAGGACTTATGTATTGTCGATGATGCAGAGGGAGATTCGTTGAATGAATTTTTGGATGAACATTTCATTAATTGCGACTCGTTCTGTGATAATGTACAACCGAACGAAAATGAAATGCATTACTTGATATACATTTCAGGATATGTCGCTCATAAGATTTTAGAAAAACACGAATGTATAAGTTATAAAAACGTTATTACAATTGATAAAGAAATGTACATCGAGAACAATCGTAGCCATGAATTTTTCCAGTATATTAACAATATAAATAAGGGTGGTTTGAAATATCCTTCCGATTATATGATTTCTGTAATTGTAAATTGCTTTGCTATGTTTAAAGTTTTAATTAGCCCTGACTTTGAACTTACATTTTTAAATATAACAAATCATAAGTCCACTTTAATTGATTTTTGTTTTCATAGGATAAAAAACACAATTTTCTTCAATGAGGGTCAATGTCCGCATTTTCAAGGGATTATTAAAAGAACAACAATTATAATGGCTAATATTTGTTTAAATAATTACAGTAAAGTATGTAGAAATATTTTACATGCTGCATTATCTGATAATAGAAAAATTAAAAAACTACGTTGCTAATTTTATTTTATTGTTATCTGAATCTCTCTCTCACACACATGGACATTACAGGGGAAATGGTCAAAATGAATTCAAGTGCATTCAAAATGTAAATATCCATCAAAATGCTCATTAGAGCACCGTAATTTCATACGCACAGCCTTACCGCACGACGGTCTGATGTAGACTAGTAGACACTATACGGACTCAAGCCATGATTCGAGGTTAATGTAGTGGAGGGGAGCATTCAGGCCTTCTACATTACGTTGGCCTCATGTATACCTAGAATTTCATAGTTTAATTATAGCATTTCATGGGTTACGTGAGTATAATATAATGATAAATTAGATAAGGTTGGATCCAACTTAATAATTTATTTTGCTCCGTACATTATATAACAAAAGAAATTGAGAAACTTAATATATCTATGTATGCTGGTGAAAATATTAGCCTGAAATATATTATGTTTGTAATTATTGGTCGAATATTACTATAAATGTATATGGTTGTGTTTTGTAAATACCATAATTTAGTTCGTACTTTAAATATAAACTGTTAACCCAAGACGACTGAGCATAACTTTAATAAAGTACGTGGCGCTCTCATATGAATTTTATTTAACGCCGACCTCCCGGCGGACTAGCTGTGCGTGTTCAAGTCGACTGAAATCAAAACACACTTTAGCATTTATATTAAGCGTATTATATCGTCATAAAAAAATAAACATTAAAAAGGCGCTACAGTATAATTTAATGTATATTATATGAAGAACAATTATGCGAGATATATTGCTTATGTTTAAATCTAAGTTACTAAGTGAAGAATTTGACATTTTACTAACTCTCTTTCTTGCTGGAGTTTCTGTAGCCTTTCTCTTCTTATAAGAAACTGATAAAGTACATATTGTAAACATATTTGATGTTTAAGTAAAAAACAGTAATTTGTCGATTATTTGGACGGTTAAAGAAAAAACTGCATATTTTATGCTGAGCTAAATTGACTGTAGTCGTCGTTATTTTCCCAACTCGCTACAACAAATGTCACTTTAGCTCCTTATAAAATAATATACATAAAAACTAATCAACATACTGAGTGTATCGTGGACTTTATACACACCGTATAGGTACGTCCCAGTCTTTCCTGGCAATGTCATCGTCTTCAAAAAGTTTGTAATTTAATTAATGCGATGAACCGCTTCGTTCTAGTCATATCCACCCATCGAAAATGGCCCAGGCGCTCGGGTCCCTCTGAAATTCACCTGTGTTTGTTTACATTTCGTTTTCAAACTTGCCGAAATATAACTTTACGTTCAACGTTCGCTTGTATTAAGCCTCTTCAGAATTACAGTATCTACATATAAGTACATGATACATACAGAAATATAAATGACGCTTAAAATAAATAAATTGTATTGTTTTTGTTTTATTTTTAATTTCTTCTTATTTTATTGCATATTCTATGAATATTGTTGATATCTGTTTTAAAATTTATTGGTTTCTTGTCTATATTAATACATATATGTAATGATTCATATTTTCATTATTAAATTTAACAAGAAAACAATTAAACATTATGACTATGAGTGATAATATAAGCCATTGTACTGCACCTTCATTGCAATGAACGAACCACCCTACGTTATTTAACAAATGTCAAACAAGACATGTAAATAATGCCAGTTACATTACATACGCAGATTGTATGCATATCACAAGCAGAAAGTGTTGAAATACTCAAAGTTTACCGGTTGTCTAAGAATTTTTTTCATAAATCAACGTTCTAGGGCCTAAACTTCTCATTTCTCTATAGAAAATTTTAAAAATCAATATATTATGAGGTAGGATGGCGCTTAAAATAAATAAATTGTATTCTTATTGGGTTTTTAATTCTCCTTTTTTAATTATTTTATTGTATATTCTGTTGTTGATGTCTGTTTTAAAATTTCTTGATTTCTTTCCTATTTTAATACATATAAGTAATGATTAATATATTCTAATACAATACCAATTTTGTTCTATTTGGAGAATAATAACATTTTCGAAATCAACATTTATGTTTGATTTATCTTTTCTCTAACTTTTTCGTTTTCGCTTTAAGCTGCTTATTAATAAGTAAAACCCACCCTCTCGACCTTGAAGAGGAATCTTTTTATTGATTATTATATTTTTTGGTCCATTTAATTTTTCAACAAATCAACTTTCATTGCTCACCGTTGTTTTAGTTTTTTTATGATTAATTTTTATATCAACCTTCACGTAATGATATGCCTAAGTCTACATGAATAAATTTATAATCAATGAAATACATAAAATAAAACGAATAGCAAGTAAAAACGACTTTATAGCAGAAAAAAGGAATCTAAAATCCTTAGTTGTTGAAATTTTGAAATGCCTACATATATACAGTTTTTTGTTAAAATTTCAGTGTTTTTTTGACCTTTTTCTGTTCAATAAATTCAAATTGATAGGTTTCTTGGGTATTATTATGCCTCCACTAAAACAAATTGTATATAGGTTACATCGGAATTAAAAAGATGTAACCTATATACAATTTGTTTTAATGGGGGTTAACCTATCAATTTGAATTTATTATAAGGTTTTTGTATATTAGCAATAGAAATTTATTTAGTCCCTATTTTAATATTTACTTTGTAAAACTTGTATTGTCACATTAAACAGAATTTGGTGAGTTCAAAAGTTCAGAATACTAATATTAATCTTGCTTGTAAAATATAGTTTTTGGTTCATGTTAATCAATTACAGTAATAAAATGTAGGCAATTTGGGACAATTCGTTACATTCGAACCTGAAGAGGTTTCAAACTTATACATTTAATTGTACAATTTACAAAATCTGTTCAACCATATGTGGACTTAAAATAAACCCCTTATAAAGTCATAAAGCAATAAACACTGGACGTTTGTCCAGTTTATGGCGGTACTTCAGGAACACAATATATAACTAGGGGTCTCGTCAGGTTTTTGGTTATGTTTGTAAACCCATTTTATGATCCAGATGTAAATGGATTGCTTGGAAAATATTTTCCCATCTAACGAAGACGACTCTTTGCCATATGTATGTAATTTTTAAGTAAAAGTTGCTAGAAATGTAGGTATTTAAAGAAGCAAACCCGAGTAAATTGTATATATACAGGGTGTTTCACCTAAAGTGAACCACTGAAATTGTGGCGTTATTAACAAAGATACAATTTCCAAAATTTAAGGATACGCATAAAGGGCTACAAAAAACTGAAATAAAATTTTTGTCTTAGCTCTTTTAGCGCATGCGCAGATCAAACTGTAAAAACCATAACCACGATAAAGTTTTTTTTTAATCCTTTCTCCGCTGCTCATTCTGCGTACATCGATGTAAATATTTTTTCAAAATATTGACGCATGCGCACACAGTGATTATTTTTAAAAAAACGGGGTTTTTAAATAACTGTAACTCCTTTATTTAGTAAGTTAAAAAAAATGGAATTTTTTAGTATCTATTCAGTTCATGAAATACTTAGAAACTTTACAGTAACATTTTTCTATGACGTACAGTTTTCGCGCAAGCGCCCATCACACTTGAAAAAACACCATTTCCATTGGGTTTTTTAAGGAATTGTGGTTGGTTTTCCGCGTACAACGATACCCATATTGTGAGTCACTAATCTATGCATTTAATTGAATGCAATGTCAAAGTTTGTCTGGTCGACTGCACGTGGTTCTGTATGTACCTGGTAGCAACATAAACCAGAGACGTTTAAACTCGTTCTATTCAGCATTTCACAGCCCATTACAAGGGTTTTACTGCAATAATTTATGATATATTCAGTGTTTGAAACAAGGATGTCTGTCGAGTCTCTCACAAATAGATAGATGTTTCAAACACGAATAGATCATAAATTATTGTAATAAAACCCTTATTATAATGGGCCGTAAAATGCTGACAAGAACGAGTTTATACGCCTCAGGCTTATGCTGTTATCAGTTACATACAGAGCCATGTGCAGTCGACCAGACAAACTTTGGCATTGCATTCAATTAAATGCATATATTTTTAATTAATTTTTTCATTTTATTCATTTCAAATGCATAACAAGCGTAGAAATACAAAATTAAATATATATACATACATTCATGTGTAAACGCACACGCAAACAGATAACACTATGAGTAAGTAAAAGCACATAAGATGCAAGACAAACGTCACGAGAAACATGAAAAAAACTCCCCAAACGAGTACGGTCGAGCAACAACCTTTAATCAGGTGTGGAACAGCATTAAAAAAATTTATTCCGGCAAAAAAGATATTGTTTTTAAATGTTGCTGATCTGTGCTTGGGCAAATAAATGTTACTTACCGCTCTATCCCTATAGCGATAAATGATAGTTGTCATTTCAAAAATTATAATGGCATAAAGGGTAAGGATGGAATATTGTCCGAAGAAAGATCGACAGGAAGTTCTCGAATCAACCCTAGCAATGCCACGCACTGTCCTCTTCTGTAGAAGAAAAACCTCTCTCAAGTGTGTCTCCGAGGCCGAACCACAATCACACACGCCATGCCTCAGGATAGGCTCGAAAAGACCGAAATAAGCGGTTCTAGCCACGCACTCTCCCATGTCATATGAAACCACACGCATAGCAAAACATGCAGACGCTAACTTAGGACACAAAATAGCAACATGGTCATTCCACCTAAGATTATGCTGCAGTTGCAACCCTAGGAATCTGACACCACTCACAAAATTTACGTTACCCAGTGAAAAGGAAAGGGGCTCGTGAAGATCGCGACCAAAACCAAACAACAGAGCCGCAGTGTTCTTAACATTAATGCACAATCCATTCCCACAGAACCAGCCCGCAACATCACTCATCCCAGCAAATGCAAGGGCGACCACATCCTCGACGAAATCACTGGTCCAAGAGATAGTTGTGTCATCGGCAAACAACGTAAAAAATCCCAAGTCAGAGACCCCGGGAAGATCGTTGACATAGAGGGGCCAAGAATTTAACCCTGAGGAACGCCCAGGTCCACCCTCCTCTGCCTGGAAAAACAATTATCACCTGTACTAACTGACTGGAATCTGTTAGACAAGAAGAAACCAAACCAGCTCAAAGGTGTAACGTAGTGATTTAAATTATTCCCGGGCAACAAATGTTTTAAATTATTCCCGGGCGGAAACAACTGTGTTGTTCCAAAGTGTGCTGGAATGTTCTCGAATGTTCCACAGGTGCGCGAGTGTCAGTGTCGTCTGCGCTTCATGGACGCGCCGGATCCCCTACCCATAGGCGCGCGCATTCCCCCACCTGCTTCGCCGCCTATATAAGGTGGTTACACGCCTGCACTCTTCGGAGTCGGCGAACAGCCAGCTCCCGAAAAGACTGACCAGAAGCAGTCTTAAGAGTTAGCAGTGGCTAGCTCATAGCATTGTTATCCCGATAGGCGCTTCCGTAGTATTAACCGTTATAATATTGTTACCCCGATAGGCGCAACAATTAAACCGTACCGTTTAACAATAAGACTCTAGTGCTAATTGGAACAACGCTTTAGCATTGTTAACCTGACAGGTCGCAACAATTAGGCCCATAGCTAGATATCGCATTGTAAAGCGTCGCAACAATTAGGCGAATAGCCAGGTTGTTGTCAAACTGACAGGTCGCAACAATTAGGCGAATAGCCAGGTTGTTGACACCGTAGGACTCCACAACAATTAGACTAATAGCCAGGTTGTTGACACCCCGTTAGGCCGCAACAATTAGGCGAATAGCCAGGTTGTTGACATAACGCCAAGCCGCAACAATTAGGCGAATAGCCAGGTTGTTGTCACCCCGCAGGCTGCAACAATTAGGCGAATAGCCAGGTTGTTGTCACAAGACAGGCCGCAACAATTAGGCGAATAGCCAGGTTGTTGTCACCCCGCAGGCCGCAACAATTAGGCGAATAGCCAGGTTGTTGTTATAAACCGACCCAGAAGCAACTAAAGATTTAG
>JAWQRP010004570.1:0-11700 GCA_033557875.1 Quadriops clusia | reverse complement strand
CCGAGTCCGGGTTTGCGTTCGAGTCAGAGGAATAGTTCGTTTAATTCGAAAGATGTTTCCCGGAGGAATTCTACAGATGCTAAGGGTTACCACTTTAATGCTGGAAGTTCGACTGAACGGAAGAGTTATCCTACTTATAGCAAAAGTTCTTTGGATGCCAGAAGTTCTTCGGATGTTGGAACTTGTCCGGATATGAGACGTTCTTCACATGTTAGAAGTTCTTCGGATGTTGGAACTTGTGCGGATATTAGAAGTTCTTCGAATGTTAGAAGTTCTTCAGATGTTAGAAGATCTTCAGATGTTGGAACTTGTCCGGATATGAGACGTTCTTCGCATGTTAGAAGTTCTTCGGATGTTGGAACTTGTGCGGATATTAGAAGTTCTTCGAATGTTAGAAGTTCTTCAGATGTTAGAAGTTCTTCACATGTTAGAATTTATTCAGATGTTAGAAGTTCTTCAGATGTTAAAACTTCTGTAGATAATAAAACTTCTTCAGAAGGTAGAACTTCTTCTAATGTTAGATCTTCAAGTATTCAAACAACTCGATGGGATGCTAAAAACTCTGACAATGGGACATCTTCTTCAGGAGACGTAAAACCTTGGGTAGGTACAAAACATTCTACAGAAAATATGACACCTTCAATGGTGAGACGAAATTCTGTTTTAAGTCGAGAATTGTATGCAAGCAGACCTTCGACTGACATGATATCTTCGAATCAAGTTTTACCAGACCAAAACAATTCTTCAGCAAAAGATACAAACGTGATTTCGAAAGATCCATATATGTTTTCAGAAGATTCAGATATTTTTGCAAGAGAGTTAGACATGATTACAGGAGATACAAACATATATTCAGGAGATACAGACATATATTCAGGAGATACAAACATATTTTCACCAGATGCAAACATATTTTCAGAAGTTACAAACATGCTTTCACCAAACACTAACATTGATTCAAACAGATCTTCTGTAGATATGAACATTTCGTCAAGAGATTCGTCAATGGCGAAAAGTTCAACAGAGCCGAATGGTTCATTGACGAAAGGTTTATCAACGAATGGTTTATCAACAAAGTCGATGAGTTCTTCAACAAAAGCAATGAGTTCTTCATCAGAAGTCTTGTCTTCCACAGCGAATAAATACACAAAGACGGACTACTTCGGCATTTCGTATTTAAAGCGAAATTCTTCCGAAACCACGGACTGCCTCAAAAAGTACACTATCCCCAAATTGAAGACCGAGGTTCACTCAAAATCGTTAGAGTCAAAACTCAAGTTCGGCCAAGATTTCCCGAATATGGAGGATCGGACTCTTCGAGAGCGCAGTTGCAGCACAGATTCCAAGTTAAGTACCGACTCGAAGTTGAGTTCCGACTCTAAGTTGAGTACTAACTCGAGGGTAAGCGTTGATTCCAAATTAAGTACGGACTTAAAATTGAATACTGAATCGGACTTGAGTATTCAGACTAAACTAAAAATGAATTCAAAAGGGAATTCAAGCTCAATTCCAGGTTTGCAGTCAGAAAGGAGTAATGATGTTAAGAGAAGCAATGAAGTTAAAATAAATCCAGTTTGTAAAAAGAATTCAAACCAAAAAATTAAATTTGTTTTGAGAAAACCTAGTGTTAACATAAGAAGAGAAAGTGTTGACTCGAGAAGAGAGAGTATTGACTCGAGAAGAGAGAGTGTTGACTCGAGAAGAGAGAGTGTTGACTCAAGAAGAGAGAGTGTAGACTCTGGAATGAATGATGACTTAAAAAGAAGTGTTAACTCGAAAAGCATTGACTTAAGGAATGTTGACTCGAGAAATGTTCACCCAAGAAGTCTTGACCCAAGAAGTCTTGACTCAAGAAATCTCGACTCGCGGTGTGTTGACTCAAAGAGTCTTAACTCGAGAAATATTGATTCAAAGAGTCTTGATTCAAAGAATCTTATCTCTAGACCCAGTGACATGAAAACTACTCTTGACTTCCAAAGAATTGTTGACTCAAAAAGATGTGTAGATTCGAGAAATGTGGATACGAAGAATATAAACTTAAACAATATAATCTCAAACAATATAAACTCAAACAATATAAACTCAAACAATATAAACTCAAACAATATAAATTCAAACAATATAAATTCAATCAATATAAAGTCAAACAATATAAGTTCAACCAATATAAGTTTAACCAACATAAGTTCAACCAATTTAAGTACAACCAATATAAATTCAACCACTATAAAGTCAAACGACCCAAATTCGAATTATATCAACTTCAAAAAGGATTCAGAAAAGAGTATTGTCGATTCGAAAAATGTTGATTTAAGAAATGATGATTCAAAGAAAGCAAATTCAACAAATCTAGACTCGGTGAATAGAAATACAAGAAATAAAGATTTGAATAGAGATTTAAATAAAGATTTGAAAAATATAGAATCAGGAAGTGAAGATTCAAAGAATTTAGCACCAAGAAATCTAGATTCAAAGAATGCCGAAACAAGAAATAGGGATTCAAAGAATGCAGAAAGACGAAATTCCATTACAAAGAATAAGGATTCAAGAAGAGGAGAATCGAGCAAGGAAGATTTGAAAAACGTCGATTCAGAAAAAACTACGTATTCATTGAGAAATCGAGAGTTGAACAAACTTTTGGAACCAAAAATGATCTCTAAGTCGGACGCTAACTCTGGTGCAAAACTGAAACCAAGTTCAAAAATCAACTCAAAATCGACTACAGCAACAGATTCGAAAGTAAATACACAATCAAAACCACACTTGAGTTCTAATAAAACGCTTATCTCTAAAGATAATGACTTTAAACTTAATCCTCTATCAAAACCAACAACAACAATCAAGTTAAAGTATGAGTATAAAAGTTGTAAAAACTCGAAGGAAGTCGAAGAGATAAAACCTAACGATAAATTCACAGTAGACTTAACAAAGAGTAGTGAATTGAAATCGAATGAATTGAAGTCGAAGGAATTGAAGTCGAATGAATTGAAGTCAAAGAAATTGAAGACGATGGAATTGAAGTCGAATGAATTGAAGTTAAATAAATTGAAATCAAGTGAATTGACATCAAATGAACTTAAATCAAGTGAATTCAAATCGAATGAATTGAAATCTAACAAAAAGGGATCAAAACTAGAATCAAAAACAAAGGAATCGAGGGGAAAATCGCATATAAAAGCTTCTGAGTTGGAGCCTAATAATAATAATAATGGAGAATCTGAATTGAACCAAAATAATGAAGAACAAGAACGAAAATCTATTAATAGAGAAATATCAGAAAATGAATCAGGACTGGGGTCTAACGACGAAACAGAATCAGAAACCGAGAATTTGGGTTCGAATTTTGAGTTTGGAAACGAATTTAGAATTGGATCTGAAAGTGAATTGAAAATTGGATCTGAAAGCGAATTGAAAATTGGATCTGAAAGCGAATTGAAAATTGGATCTGAAAGCGAATTAAAAATTGGATCTGAAAGCGAATTAAAAATTGGATCTGAAAGCGAATTGAAAATTGGATCTGAAAGCGAATCAAAAATGGGATCTAAACATCAATGGAAATCCGAATCTCAAAATAAATCAAAACGAGAATTCAAAAGTCCATGGAGAACAGAATCTGAAAATGAATTGAAAGTATTGCCTAAAAACCAATCAAAAACTGATCGGAAAATTCTATTAAAAATTGATTGTAAAAACCAGACAAAAGGCGATTGTAAAAACTACACAAAAAGTGGTTCTAATATAAAATCGAAGAGCGAATCCAAGGAAGAAGATCCGAAATTGGAATCTACAAGAGCATCAAATCTTGCAGTCAAAAAACTGTCGACGCTTAAAACCAAAAAAGAATCTAAAGTTGACTCTAAAACGGAATCAAAAGGTCAAACTAAAACAGAATCAAAAGATCAATCTAAAACAGAATCAAAAGATCAATCTAAAACAGAATCAAAAGATCAATCTAAAACAGATTCTAAAGTTCATTCTAAAGCAGAATCAAAAGCTCTTTCTAAAATAGATTCGAAAGTTGAATCTAAACTTACACAAAAACAAGAATCAAAAAGAGAATGGAAGCCTAATTCAAAACAAAAAGAGCAATTTGAATCTAAGTGTGAATCTAATCTTGAATCAAAGAAGAAAAGGAGGTTTTGTATTAAAGCAGTGTTAAAATCTAAGGAACAGTCCGAAGGAACTACAGAAAAAGTTGCTGGAATAAGTTTAGAAGAAACTTTAAGTTTAGAGGAAACTTTAAATTCAGAGGAAACTTTAAATTTAGAGGAAACTTTAAAAGAAAGTTTTGTGGTACCTTTTGAGGAAACTTTGGAAGAAATTTTAGGAAACACTTCGGAACGAACAAATATTAAGCCGAAACTTGCCTTGAAAGAACTAAAGGTAGTGTTAACAGAAAAGAGCAAAGTCGATGAAATAGGAAGACTGAAGCAGTCTTACTTGTACGAGAAGCATGACGAACGAAAACACAATATCGAGAACAAAGACAAGAAAAGAAGACATAGTGCTAATGAACTTCAAATTTGGAGACAAAATGACAAAGACGCTAGCTTTAGAGAAAAAAAATTCAAAAGATATAGCAAAGATGAAAGGACTAATTTAAGAAGTGAAGGTATGATAAAAAGCAACAAAGATAGGATAGGAGGAAATGACAATACGATGGAAGGAAATGACGATACGATGGAAGGAAATGACAATACGATGGAAGGAAATGACAATACGATGGAAGGAAATGACGATATGATGGAAGGAAATGACAATACGATGGAAGGAAATGACGATATGATGGAAGGAAATGACAATACGATGGAAGGAAACGACGATATGATGGAAGGAAATGACGATACGACGGAAGGAAATGACGATATAATGGAAGGAAATGATGATATGATGGAAGGAAATGACGATATAATGGAAGGAAAAGACGATATGATAGAAGGAAATAACGATATGATAGAAGGAAGTGACGATGGAATAGGAGGAAATAAAGATAAAACAAGAAGAAATGAAGATAAAACAAGAGGAAATGAAGATAAATCAAGAAGAAATGAAGATAAATCAAGAAGAAATGAAGATAAATCAAGAAGAAATGAAGATAAATCAAGAAGAAATGAAGATAAATCAAGAAGAAATGAAGATAAAACAAGAAGAAATGAAGATAAAACAAGAAGAAATGACGATACATTTGAAGATAAGCCAAACAGAAATGACGATACGTTTGAAGAAAGTCAAAATAGAATAGAGAGAAATAAAGTTCGCAAAGCCTTGAAGAGGAAAATGGAATCCGACAAGTGTCCAACACCTCGGAAAAAGAAGAGGCGGATGAATCTGAAAAGGAGGTATTCGACGTTCTTCGAAGAAGAGGAAAACGAATTGTTGAAGAACGATTCAGACGGCAGTCCGATTTTAAGTCACTTTGATAGGAGTAAAGTTCGGAAGATCATAGAGAGTGATGACGACCTTCCCGAAGATGACCAAAACAAATCTTCATCTACTCTGGAGACCAACGACAATTTGAAGTTGATGTTGGACTTTGAAGAGCTCGACAATTACATTTTTAGAGATGGCCCGCCAAAAGTTTCTTTGTCTCAAGAGCAACTGGGAACTGTGGAACATTCTTTGGAGATATTGCTTGGGGATGACGATGATCCAAAGGACGATTCAACTGGTGCCACATCTGGTAAGTTTTATTTCAGTTTTACTTTAAATTTCACTTTTATTATTGTTTGTAATTTTATTATTGTTTGTAATTTTATTATTGTCTGTAATTTTATTATCTTAGTTTCATTATGATATTTAGTTTTATTATCTTATTCATTTTGTGTTTTACTTCGTATTCTAGTCAAAGCCGGCTCGCCAGTCAAACCGGTGTTTTCCGTGAAAATGAAGGAAATACCTCAAAGTACTGACGATGGTAAAAATGGCAATGACGATGGTAAAAACGGCAGTGACGATGGTAAAAATGCTGATGACGATGTTAAAAATAGTGATGACGATGGTAAAAGTGACGATGACGATGTTATTATCATTGAGGAAGAAAACACGCCATTCCCCACCCCTATATCCCGAAGAGTTGGATCTGAAATGCAAATAAAAAGTGAAAGCGAAATGAATGTGGAGTTGAAACATTTGGATTCGGAAAATGACGATGACGATTTGCAAATTGTAGATGTTGATTTGAAAATTATCGATGTCGATCTGGAAATTGACGACGACGATTTGAAAATTGTCGAACAAGTTAAAAAAGATGGAGAGCCGCACGATAAAATTAACTTGGAGCTGGTTAAAGTCGATGACGACAAGGTATGTATTCATACGTATTTAAAATTTATTATTGTTTTGAAGGTTATTAAATAATATTTATTAACCCTTTCAGTACTGAATTAGTTCGAATGCATGCGTCATGTCTGGACTGAATTATTTTTGAAAATTTAAAAGTATTCATACTTGTGTCTTTATTGTTGTAAATGTATTACTTAGTATAGAAACTTATTTTTCGATCGCTTGTTAATGACTATCTATAGTTGAAAATAATGAAATAAGGATAGTAAAACATTAAAATGCCATCCATGAAATTATCATGTTAAGTGTTTAAAGACTGCATTTGAACCAATGAAAGCTATAATCTTAAGTCAAGTGTTATAGGTATTTATTTTTTATAATTATTATAATTTATTTATTAATTTGTATTAATATTAAGTATAATAATTGATTAATATATCGAACTAATTTAACTGATTTCTTATTGAAGTGTGCTCAAACTGAAGATAACAGTAAGATCATCAAAGAAACCGACATCAACGATTCGACTGAAATCATTGACAACAAAAGCATCATACCGAAAGTCACAGATTCTTCCAAATGCAACAAAACGAACATCAATGGAACAACTGATGACAAACTTAATCAAACTTTTCAAGACGTTAAGCAGGAGTCCGACGATGACGATGTCGTTTTCATTGGTTCTTATCCTTCGGAAAAAAGAAACACCGACTCGCCGATCGACGATGACAAGAAAAAAGTCTTTAGCCCCATCGACGAATTGATATTTGAGCGACTTTGTTCCGTATCAGCCAAAAGTAATTTGTTAGTCCCGGATTTCCAGGAAGTTAAGAAATTGGGCCCAGACTCGGCCGTTGACTATGTTAGGAATTACCTGGGAGATGGCACTTATGACAAGATCCGTGATACGGCAGAGTCTTTGGACAACAATGTAGAAGAAAGTCGAACAAGTTCGACTGGACAAGGTGGCAAAGAATCACAAGGTGAAGGATGCGAACTTCAAGAAGGGTTAACGGTAAAAGTCGAAGATGCTGTGCCGGTGGCAATGTCTGATAAAGAAGGTACTGTGGAGGAAAATCTTCAAGCCGAGGCGATTAGTCAAAAGTCAATAGATGTGGGAGTGGGAGAGAAACAACTTGTTACTGAAGCTTCTGCAAATGTTGGTTCTTCGACTGTTGGTTCTTCGGCTGTTGGTTCTAATGGTTCTTCAACTGTTGGTTCTGATAGTTCTTCGACTGTTGGTTTGAAGAGTCCTTTGACTATTGGTTTGAATAGTTCTTCGACTGCTGCTTTGGATAGTTCTTCAAACAATACTTTGTATGGTTCTTCGGCTGTTATCCCGGTTGTTGCTTCCAATGAAAGTATACCAGATGAAAGCATTAATAGAAAAGTAATCGCCAATGCAAATGACGACATTCCAAATGACAACGTTAATGCAGGTGCTAATGTTATGTCAACTGAAGATGTTGGTACTAATGAAGTAACAGTTTCAAATGAAGAAGGTATTGGCTTAAACAAAGAAACGGTTTCTACTGAAAACATAGAACTAAATGAGAACATTCGTCCAAATGACAACAATGATCCAAATGACAACAATGATCCAAATGACAACAATGATCCAAATGACAACAATGCTCCAAATGACAACAATGCTCCAAATGACAACAATGCTCCAAATGACAACAATGATCCAAAGGACAACAATGATCCAAGTGAGAACATTAGTCCAAGTGAGAGTATTGACTACAATGAGACGACTATGAATGTTGGTCCAAATAACAATACTGTACCAAGTCAAACTAGTGTCACAAGTCGAAATACAACTGCGAGTGAAACAAGTCCTTCGAAAAAGAATCGCAAAGTCAAAACCTCGGCCCATCATTCTCACTCCAACATTGAAATCGACGAAAACTTGATGTGCAAACTAAGAAGGTATCTCGCCTCGGAAATTTGTCTACTATCATTCTGCGCGACTTTCGCAATGGAGAAGACCTTGAGCGAGTGCAACAACTTGCGAACTCAAAGTGCCTTGGAGGTGATCGCCGCCTTAGAAGCGAAAGGCTTCATCTTCACCCCCAAGAGTTTGAAGCACTTCGTCGGGAGGCTCCACCGAGATCTTGTCAACATGAACAATCAGTCATACTCGATGGGGTACCTCATGGGGGTCTTATGCCGACTGGCTCGACTGATGAAGACTTCGGACAACGCCGTTTTTTCGTCGTTTTCCAAATCTTGCAAACATCTCATCGCGAGGTGGATAGGGAAAAACGACAATCAGACTAGCAACGAGTACCTGAGAGTGCAAACAGAGTTTTTCTTTGAAGAGGTAAGTCGATTTTTATTGGAATATTGGATCTTGTTAGATACTTTTTAGAGAAAATCAGACTATTCTGACGAAAAAGAAAAATAGTATGCAGAACTTCAAATTGTTGTTTTTCAGATTTTGTTGCTGCCTATCGAAGAAATCTATCAAAGAGTGAAGGAATTGGGCAGCAATGAACAAAAAAGTTCTGGTAAGTACCCGGTTAATACTTTACTTACAACTAGAGAAATTTAAGAAAAACTATGGGGAAGGGTACGATAAAACGCACTTTGAAAATAGAAATATTTTTGTGAAATTCTGTTAGTTTATGTTCTCTAGCACCGATATTTGACCAAAAAAGGGGAGGATGTAGTGCAAATTTAGTCAAAAAAAATAGTTTTAATTAATACAATTGACCTTGTTTATGACGAATTTCGCCATACAAATTGCGTATAATAGACATGTATGTCGTTGTGGTTGCTGAACCTAGTCATATTTGACCTTTATTAAATGTCAGTGAATGCGTTCAGAAATTGAAAGTTAACATTAAGAAAATTTAACATTAGGACAATTTAAGTAAGACAATTTAACGTAAAGAAAATTTAACATGAAGAAAATTTAACACGAAGACAATTCAACATTAAGACAATTTAACAATAAGACAATTTAACATGAAGAAAATTTAACATTAAGACAATTTAAGATGAAGAAAATTTAATATTAAGACAATTTAACATGAAGAAAATTTAACATTAAGACAATTTAAGATGAAGAAAATTTAATATTAAGACAATTTAACATGAAGAAAATTTAACATTAAGACAATTTAACATTAAGACAATTTAACATTGAGACAATTTAATATTAAGACAATTCAACATTAAGACAATTTAACATGAAGACAATTTAACATGAAGACAATTTAACATTAGGACAATTCAACATTAAGACAATTTAACATGAAGACAATTTAACATTAAGACAATTTAACATTAAGAAAATTTAACATTAAGACAATTTAATATGAAGACAATTCAACATTAAGACAATTTAACATGAAGACAATTTAATATTAAGACAATTTAACACGAAGAAAATTTAACATTAAGACAATTTAACATGAAAACAATTTAATATTAAGACAATTTAACATTAAGAAAATTTAATATTAAGACAATTTAACATGAAGACAATTCAACATTAAGACAATTCAACATTAAGACAATTTAACATTAAGACAATTTAACATTGAGACAATTTAATATTAAGAAAATTTACCATTAGGACATTTTAAGATGAAGATAATTTAACATTAAGAAAATTTAACTTTAAGACAATTTAAGATGAAGAAAATTCAATATTAAGACAATTCAACATTAAGAAAATTTACCATTAAGACAATTTAACATAAAGATAATTTAACATTAGGACAATTCAACATTAAGACAATTTAACATGAAGAAAATTTAACATTAAAACAATTCAATCTTAAACAAAAAAGTGTTGAGTATTACTACTTGCAGTAAGAGCTGGTAAAATGCACCTTTAATACAATATACGAACGCACCCCGTTATATTTGACAAACACCAAATATGACAAACGAAATTACCAGCTTATTTTCATATGATAATTGCATGCACAGTACAAGTTTGTAAGTATTGCATTTCTCCGAATTTTTACACTTTTTACCTTGCATCCTCCCTTCTCTTGGTCAGATATAGTCGTTTTAGGACCAAAACTACTAATTTTTCTGTAAAAAACTTCAAAACGGCAAGTGCGTTTTATCCACCTCTAGCCAAACTATGATCTTTGCGTATGTAATATCGCTTTAGAACGGTCAATTCGGATTATAAGTTATATTTTTTTCGGTGACCTTTTATTTTGGTTTAATTATTATTTTTATTATTACGTCTACAGGTCCTTGAATCAAAGCTTATATACTGCTCAAAATAACAAATACTATAAATAGAAGAAATTTCTTAATTCTGTGTAAAAGAAAAAAATTCACAACAATATTTTTAAGTGCATAACATATGTGATTAAGAATTTGGTAGATATTAAGAAAACAAAAAAATACATTAAAATAATTTAATGTCAATAAGTTTAGAAGAAAATGCAAATGCCTCACTTATTATGAAACAGAGGTAGTATTATATTATAACTAATTATCTCCTGAAGATGTTATTACCTAATAGCGAAACGTCGAGATAGAAATCTAAATATATATTATTTTAGACCTTATACCTATTACTATTAATATTTAATAATTGAAAATAAGTTTCATTAAACAAAAAAAAATTATACATCACAGATATCTGCGATAACACAATTGAAAAATTCAAATTTTAAACCTATCCTTCGATGATATATGTAATTACATTTTTAAATTAAATAAAAAAACAATATTATTTCATTAAATGAAAAAAAAACAATATTATTTCATTAAATGAATAAAAGCAATATTATTTCATTACCTAATAACATACTAAAAAAAATCTCTAAAACGCAGACCACAAAATTTAGAAAGTTTTTGATAAAATTAAAAACAAACGCTATAAAGAAAATAATGTTCTAAAAAATAAACAAAATAATGAACATTTACAAGATAACAATAACAAAATTAATTTTATTATAAATATAACACAAAAAAAAATATATTAATATGAAATACTTTTACAATACAGTAGAGCGTCGGTTATCCGAACTAATTAGAACCAAGGGTAATTCAGATTATCGATTTTACAGAAAAATAAGAAAAACAAGTAGGTATATAATGTTTTAATGTTTATATACGATATATTTTAACATAACATAGCTCCTTAGAAATGTAATCACACAATTTCATTTAAACAAGTTGTCCTTTTTTCTTCAAAGCCAAGTTAAATATCAACACAGGAATGATAGGTCGCTTATATCAATTTAATACTTTATGCCCGTCGGCGTCGTCGTAGGGTTAACAAAGACTGTGTATTTATGCCTCACTCGTTTACACAGTCTCCGGACGAAAAATAAACAACTTAAACTAAAAATTTTGCATTGATGAACAGGTAATAGATGGTTAACTTAAATCACAATAGTTGAAAATTATGTTCGGATAACTGACGTTCCGGATAAC